>WEKY01049523.1:93906-115124 GCA_013390045.1 Picathartes gymnocephalus
AAAAGTGGGGGGAGGGTTTAATTAATTTTTAAAGTTGAAAAAATAAATCCAAGGAACAAGCATCACAAATCTAGCATAGAAAGCAATTACTGGATAACTTCAGGTAGGACTCTTCAGTTGATGTCTCTCACCCATAACCACATTTGCAGTCAACCCTAGAAAGAGTGAAGAAGGCTAAAAATCACCCGCCTCTCTTCTAAGTTCTTCATCCTCTCAGTGCTGCTCTAGAGCCTTTTTCCCACGAAGGGTAGACAATCGTCATTTCCCACAGACTTCTAGTCCACCAGTCCTACTTCTCCTTCTGCAGTACTTCCCCTTCTGCACACACACCCCACACACAATACGTGATGAGGAATGATAATGGATTGAAAAAAAACTAATAGCAAATAATATTCTCAGAAGTATGTACATCTTCAATTGCTGTTATGATTCAGTTCCTAGCTGACAGTCTGTAATAAAAAAGAGTCACCATTAACTGACACCTAATTAATAATTACTAAAGGAACTTTAACAGAGAAAATGGGGCAAAAAGTGTCTCTTCACACCTGGAAAGGAGACCATTAAGTCAAGTTCGAAGTACAGCAATGGGACAGATCTTAATAAGATGTCTCCAGAAGAGGATCTTGACCTTTCTAGCTGCCAGATCCAAATGTTTCAGCACCAATAAGTCCTTGTAAATGGCAGTGGAAAAGTCAGGTGGACTGGTTTTGTCAGATGTTCAGATACCTGAGTAAACGAGGTTCTTCCCTTCCAGAACTTGGGCAAGCATTAGGCATTCTGCTTGCCATTCAAACATCTGCACTACACCCAGACTGTGGTATTTCTCCAGAACTGCTCTGGGAAGACCCCAGCTTGCAAGAAGCAACTTGTCTGCTTGGTCTTCAGGAACATTTACCTGCTGATATTGCCCTTTGGGAGAAGAAGAAAAAAAAAATTAAAAAGTCAAGTATCATCTTTGAATCTGAGGTCACTTAGGTTATACACCTAAGTGTCAAACTTCTCTACAAACTCCTGTATTACAAGAAAAGACAATAAACTATCTGCCCTAGATTTTTCAATAATTTGTATGGATGGTTCACCATTCTTCTTACCTTCTGACATATTTTTTTTCAATTATTCCTCCTGTAAGATTTTCCACATTCAATTAATTCCTTCACCAAACTCTTGCCCTGGTACTTGCTTTTGAGACAGAGCAGTCATTACCAAATACATACTTAAAGAGAGCTTCAGCACTGATTAATGTAACAGCATTACAATGTATTTCCCACCTCATTCTCATCCACACTATTTACACTATTTCCCTTTTAAGTTACTGCTACTGAGATTTCAGTAATTCTCACTGATTACAGAACTGCCCAGAGTTTTTGTTTTACAGATGAATGAAAACCCCAACCTAAACCAAACAAGCAGCTCAAGCTACTCTGTACAATGTGTTATATTCCAGTTAATTAACATTGATTAGTATCTTCACAATACTGCCAATTCCTCTAGCTTAATTAAGTTCCTTGCTGATTATTTCTTTTCTTAATAACCCTAAACAACTTTTGCTGACTATAAGCACTGCCTCCTCCCTCTCCTTCTCCTCCCTTTTTCCAAATCATTAGGAAAATTCAAGCTTTTTGTTCCTTTCAGGTTACTGATCCACAGTAATGCCTCCTCTATCACTCATAAATATATAGTTCCTGTAACAGCATTTTGTGTGTCAAATTGAGATGAAAACCAAGTAATCATGTGTACTGCCTCCACTGTACCCATTCTTCTACTGGTACATTCAAAAAATTCTAAAAGAAATTTCCCACCATTGTTGACAGCATAAGGGCAGGCTAGATTAGTAATACCAGCCTGCATAAGCAGCTAGCATTTTTTCTCTCATCACACTAAAAATTTCAACTGCTGCCTTGAGGTTAACCCCAACCTAGGCTGTCACTGCTGCATGATCAGTCTTCTCTACACAAATACATTAAAACACTTGATATATGGCTTAGCTCTGAAAGCTTTGCTTCACTTTGTATAATCAAAGTACCATAAAATACTGAACAAAAATTTAAGCACCATTGGGAGAGAAAAGAGATATGCCACAAAGCAGAACAGGCTTCCCAAGGAGAATTCAGAGGAAACCAGAATTGTCTATCCTAAACTGTGACTGTGGTGGGTTCACCCTGGCTGGACACCAGGTGCCACCTAGAGCCACCCAAAGTCATTCCCCTCCTCAACTGGAGTGACAAAATACACCAAAAGGCTCATGGGTGAAAAAAAGGACAGGGAAAGACCACCCACCAATTACCATCACAGTCAAAACATTTGACTTGGAGAAAATTAATGTATTACTAATCAAATCAGAGTAGGATAGTGAGAAATAAAATCTTAAAAACACGTACCCCCTACTCCTCCCTTCTTTTCAGGCTCAACTGTACACCAAATTTTCTCTACCTCCTTCCCCTCAGCAGCACAGGGGGACAGGGAATGGGAGTTGCAGTCAGTTCATCACATATTGTCTCTGGTGCTCCTTCCTCCTCAGAGAAGAGCTCCTCACACTCCTCCCCTGCTCCAGTGTGGGGTCCCTCTCACAGGAGACAGCCCTCCATGAACTTCTAGTGTTAAAACCAACAAACTTCATGTAAAAGATGGAATGAGTAAAGGATTACGTGATTCCACAGTTTGAAGAATATCTTTTGATTAGAACTGAATATGTGTTTGGAAACTTGTGGCTTAGAAATCTAGGTACAGAAGTATACCTGTGACACTAACCTTTTTTTTATTTACTAAAACAACTCTAAGAAACAGTCAGAATTAGGAAGATACAAATTGTAGGTTAAAAGCATTAGGTATTAGATTTCTCAAGAAGAAAACCATTCCAGAGTGTGGGGCCAGTTAAACACAAGATTGCTGCTAACTGAATTGTCTTTGAGGAGCTGACTGTGGAAATGTGTATATTGCCTTGCTCTGCTCCATTTGCAGAAAATGACAAAACTGTATCTTGCAGAGCATAATCATATCAGTGAGAAGATGTGACATGACTGGAGAAGAGAGTGAGAGATGTAAATGCTTTAAAAAGTTACAGAAAAATCACAAAAGAGATGAAACTGCAAGATGCTATGAAAATACCTTGATTTGAAATGTGGTATACAATCTCGATGCTGTATACGTCTTGATTTCTCTCTTGATTCAAGAGCACAATAAGCTGGTAAAATGTATGTATGGCATCTAGAAGCATCACTTTAAGCAGCTCTGTCTGGCAGCAGGACCACTTGATATGACACCTTGCCACAAGATGTTTATACAAAATCTTGTATATTGCATATAGAAATAGATTGTGTATACTTCTTCTGTATTCTGTATGTATTCTTTGATCAATTTAACAACGTAGGTAAACAAACCTTGCCTAATATGCCAAAGAGAACGGACTACACCGATTGTTGTATTATGGCAGCACCTAGAGGCCAAGCCAAGAATAAGGCCCACTGTTACCCGACACACAGAATGCCCCCATCCCAGAAGTGTGCACAGAACACACATTTTCTTATTTTATTCCTCGACCACACAGTGAGGAGTGCAGGAAAATGCTTCGATCCTTCCCTGCTAACACAAGCATGTACCTCGGCTGCAGCCGCTGCCCTCCCTGAGGGGGAAAGGAAGGGGCGAAGCGCGGCCCGAGCGGCGCTGCCCCCGGGGCCAAGGCCCCGCGCCCGGACAGGCTCGGAGAGCCCCGGCTCCTTCCAGCAGCGCCTCGGTGCCCTCCGGGGCAGCCTCGCTCCCCCTCGCCCAGCACATCCCGACCCGCCGCGCTGCAGGACCGAGGGGAAGGCGGGAAGGGAAAGAAGGGGAACGGGATAGAAGGGCTGCGCTCTCCCGCGCCGGTACCTGCCGAGCCGCTGCCGCGCAGGGAGAGGTCGAGGCCGGGCGGAGGGCTCAGCACAGCGCGGCGGGGAGCGGAAGGGCCGGGCGGTACAGCTCTCTCCGGTGCCCTGCGGGAGCTGCTGCCGCCGCGGAGCCCCGCGGCCGAGGCTGCGGCGGCACCGCTCGGCGTGACGGGGCTGCCGCCGCCATCTTCCCGCCGCGCCATTCAAACGCAGCCCCGCCCCGGCCGGCGGCAGCAGGGAACGGGCGGTCCCGCAGCAAACCGGGCACCCGGCACGCCCGGAGCGTGCGGCCCCCGCCGAGCACGGGTTGTCTTTGTGCAAACACTGGTCCTTGCTTAGGCAGCGCTCCGAGCGTGCGGTACCGTGTGGTACTCGTGCTGTACCGGTGACAGGCTGAGATAATTAACGAAGGTAGCGGGGTCTGCTTCAACAAAACAAGGCTTACCTCGCAGAGCTGAAGCAACAGGGGAGGGCACAAAGGAGAAACAGCCTCGGTTTGCTGTTTCTAATGGCTCTGACGCCAAAATAGCTGTTTCAGATTCTAAAAGAGTAGGACTGGTTTTACCTCTCCTCAGCAACATGAATATCACAAGCAGTTCTACGAAAATTGTGTAGTACCTGAAAAATGCATGTCTTTGTCCATCACCCGCAGTGATGTGCTAAGAAGCATTATATCAAAAAATAAGGCTTTGTAAAGTTGCTTTTAATTTCAACTGAAGAAAAAATATTGATCTTTCCAAAAATAAGGACATCGAAAGCAGTTTCAGGAACACGAACACATGCAGTTATTTCCTTTTGGCCACCACTGCTTTAGTCTGGGTAACATACACATATACAGAGTCCTACACCACTCTCAGAAAAGCTGTCCATGCTCTCCATCCCTCTTTGGAGAAATGGATCACAACTTAGGAGGCTGACTTCACACGAAGCAGGACCAGTGCTCATCACCTCAAATACATATGCAGAGATTGCTGGCCCTTGAAGAAAAGTATGTGCTCTCATTTCCACAGCAAAATTCTTTAAGAATACTGCTGTCATTTCAGACAATTAGATCTGAGTAAGTGTAAAGGCTGTTCTAATGGAAGAGTCAACATATTTTAATCCTCTTTAAATCAAGCAGCTCAAAAAGCTTCTTTCATTGTTCAAGTATATAAAACCAGATGATAAAAGTAGGCCCTTCTGTGTTTCAAAGCCCAAGCACTAGACAAATACAGCACACACTTTTTTCCTAAAGCAGTTATTTTAATGGATTGACACTTGGAGAATGTATCCATTCTGCTACTCTGTCGATCAAAAGTTAGATACATTAAAGGGAAGAGAGGGATACTGAAATCCTCCGCTAAAGATTCTTCACTACAGGAAACAATTCCCACTGCAGGCTGTTTCCGGCACTAGTACTGAAAAAATATTGAAAGAAAATAGCTCAGTAAAGACTTCTACTTAGTAACAATATATAATTCTATTGTCCCAGAAAAAAGACCAGAGTAAGTACGGCGGACATTTAAAATGCTCACAGCATAAACGTGTTTCACTTCAACATGTAGTTTTACAACTGCAGTATGAAATCTATTACTTCCTCATCACTTCAAGTCCTCCTTGCATCTTTGAAAAAGATATTTAAAATATTAAAGGAGACATTCTTCATCCTACTCTTCTTTTTTTTTAAGGGGGAAAAGACAGGTTTTGCTATCTGAACTTTTTAATTCATTAAAAATAGTTTACAAAATTTGAGGACAGACCTACTTTACCAAAGTAGGAAAAAGAGCTAACTAGCAACCAGTCGAAGAATTTGGTTCCGTAAGTATGTACACAGCTGGTTCATCAAGTCTCTGTTCTGTCCTTCAACCCAGTGCATTTCTACTACTATATCATTTCCTTCTTTCTTCACATTCATTAAACACTTGAAGAGAAAACCCCCACTAGTTTCTTTAGGGTTTTGCTCTTTTTCCACTGTCAGATTGCTAGCTTCCTCTGAAGGGCAAGGTTCTTCCTTCGCATCACCAGAACCTTTGCCAAGCGACCTTTCTCCCTGCTTTCCTTCCATCTCCTCTTCCTTCCCAGGATCACTGTGTTCTTCTTTGGCAGCAGATTCCTCTGTTAGCTCATCACCTGCCATCATCTGGACATCCTCATCAGATGCCATAAACCCCATTTCAGAGTCTTCAGTCTTGGGGTTTTCACAGTCCGAGTTGTTGCTCACGCTCTTCTGGCTGTTCTTTTCGTCCTCCATTGCTTGCAGAATATCTTCAGAAGCTCGAGGAAGTTCTCGTAATTGCCTTATTCTCTCTCGTTTCTTTCTCCTCAAATGAATCCAGGAGTTTTCAATGGCAGTCACAAAGAGGCTAATTTCATCTTTTCCACAGGGAACACGTTTATGCTGAACCTATTGCAGAAAACAGCAGAATTTCACATGATCCTCTCACAATTATGCTTTCAATTAGAATGTTGTTTTAACATGTAATACTTCATACTGTACCTTCAGATCAGTGAGAATCTTCTCTACCCAGGCTCTAACCACAGCAATAGCTTCTACAGCATCCCAGCCCATAGCTGCAGCTTTGATGGATAACTCTTTGACTGTAGAAGCCAAAACCATGAATGTAATTGGTTTTCGTGGTTTTTCTAGTTTTCTTCTTTTAGAGGGAGGTGACTAGGAGAAGAAAGAAAGAAAATAATTACAAGGCTATGCAGTATTAGTGGGGTGACTTTTGTACTCAGAAGACTGTGATTCCGTAAGACACAAGGATTGAGTGTAACATACGCCATTAAGCAGTCATTCACATGGCCCGTGCTCCACTTCACCCTCAGGAGTTTTAGACTCAAACCAGCTAACAGGATCATGCACTTTATGCCAGCCTGATGGACAGAAGGAGTTTATCTTCAGGTATTAGGCAAAAAGCTTCATTGCTTCCTTCAAACTATTAGCTCTCCATGAGCTGAGAAAGTGTGGCTGCTCTTGGGAATATAGGCCAACTGCCAATATCCACATTTTGATCCAAGTGCACTGAAGGTTTACTTGCATCTTCCTTAAGATTGGTTATTGTCTATACCTATATTCAAATATACAAACATCCAGATCCAAAAAAGCAACTGGCTCACATTTAAGGTGAACAAGCTCCACTTACATTCATGTAGGCAAGTCTGAGTTAGACGTGGTCATACCTATTTGGTAACAGAATCCACATGTTAAATTAAAACTGAGTTCTCAGAGGGAAGTTTAAATTCAAATCCAGCCCCAAACTTACTGTATTTTTATTACTACTAAACTGTTATTTGAGGTATGTTACAAATGATCCTTATTTTCACTGAAACCCACAGAAAGTTCCTACAATGGCTTCCTTTTTCCACCCTCAATAAGGGTCACTCATGAATCAAATGTCACAACTGCTAACAGACTGGCAGCCATCTAAGAAATTCCACTGTCCATACAGCCCAGCACATCCAATATTCCAGTCTGAAGAAGAATAGTTTGTATCATCGTAGTTATAGCTCATTAGTCTCTTCCTCAAGTAAGAGGAAGAAATCTCAAAAAAATCACAAGCAAACCAGACTTAAGCTACTTACAGGTACTTGTACATCATCATAGAAACTCCAGGCCAGCGCCCATCTCATGGTGCGTCCCTGGCAGAATTCAGTATGAGTGACTTTAGGAACCTATGCAAAGGAGCAATACATTGTCTCAGATTAATAAACAACATTGTTTTACTGCACACATTTTCAAACAAAGCGTATTTTCTCATTACACAAATGCAGATTCTTTCTAACATGGCTCAGAGGTTTCAGGCCCTCTCTCACTTCTCTCACTTTACTAAGACCGAGGTGCAACAGTTCAAGGACAGGGAAGAAAATCAGGTATTTTTTGTCTAGCTCAGCATCTGCTTTTGGTAATTCATCTTTCTGTGAATTTATTCACCACGCATTCTCTCTCCTTTCACTATATAGAAGGACAGATCTCACAATTATTTTATTTGTATGGGAATTAGTGAAGAGTATACTTCCTCCAGAAAGCCATCTGAAGGTCCTTTGCACAGCCCTATGTAATGAGAATAGTAGCACAAGGTTCCATTTTACTTGGTGCCAGAATTGAACACAAACAAAACAACGCTGCCACGTAAATCATGTTACTATTTCTTTTATCAATCAAAATGCTAGATTTCATGTGAGCTAAGAGGAAAGAAAGCTAGAAGTTTTTGTTTGGTTTTTTTTTACTACAGCCTTGTTAATGCTGCTTTAAAGCAGAAATCCTGAATCTTCTAGAATGAAGACATGCTCCAACATGTGATACAGACAAAAATTTGGAGACAGTATTTGCTACTTATCTGTCAGTTTTGAATCTACAATAGTTAAACCTCAATTGTTTCCCTAACAAGGAATTGCAGTTCCTTTTTGCAATAAAAACTCAGTGAAATAATTCAACAATAATCACCCACATACACTGAAGCATACTATGTACTGTACAGAACACAAGCAGGATATATATGGACTCCATGCAAACTCACCCCCTGGATTCGAAGTTCTTCTTTCAGTGGTGCTAAACTACATTTCTTCCCCAACATGCAACTGTACCATCTGACAAACACACATTAAAAAAGGTGTTTTACAAATAGAGAGATCAACTGAAAATGACAGCTATCAATAAGAACTACTTGGATCAGAAAGTTTTAAAAGATTTAAAACCAAAATAACAAAAAAAAAATCACACTTAAACAGAGCGACTGGGACATAGTACAACAAAATTCAGAACAGAAGGTCCAAACACAGACTGGACAGGGAAATCTTTCTGAGCTTTTAGGAAATACATTAGGAGTATTTTAGAAACAACACCTGAACAATGAGGAATCTTATTTCAAAGAGTGACTTCAGTTATAAGGAAGCTGTTAAACCTTACAAGAATTTGTTTCAACTTCTCCACTTTCTTTGGAGAATGAATCAGAATAAAAAGGAATTACCAACTACTGGCAAGGAACTGTGCTCAAAAGCAGACATCCTGACTACCACCTGTGCTCACTCGTATCTTATCCAGGTTTCCATCACGTAACCCATATTTCATGAGGAAACAATCAGGCTAAAAAAAGGAAAAAAAGTTATTTTCCCACTTCTAGTGACGCTTATCCTTCCACCCAGCTCCACATCTTCAGAACCTCCAAATATTACTTTAGATGAAGCTCTGTTCTTCATCTAAATTATTATTTGAGTTCTACAATCCCATCTTCCATATTTTTTGATGACTGGATCCAAAAAAGCTTATTCATAAATATAATGTATTGAAGTACAAAACTCAAGATTTCCCAGTTATCAAGGGACAGTTTTGTCCAGCAATGGGGGAGTAAAAGCCTGACAATCAGAAAACTGAAGACATGCCATCCGTTTATGTTGTTCAAAAGAAGGTCTCGCTATGTTTTTTATTGCAGCTTATGTTCACCCAAGACAGCATTCAGTACAACAGTGTCCTTTAGCAGGCAAAGCTACTAGTTACCAAAATTCAGCCAGGAAAAGATTGAAATTTTTAGGTAGTCAACAGATAACTAGGCAATACCATAAAATTTCTTCCATCCCAAAAGCCCTCAAGAATGAACCCTACCTGTCTTTATCAGGTACATGTGCTATTTTTGCTGCAAGCTACAAGTGTCACTTGTACAGTCACTTTTTCTGTCTTCTGCCTTTAAATACCTCCAGCAATAACTTCTAATTGCTGCTCAGGAACAATCTGATGTGTAAATATCATCATACAAACCGAGCTGATACCATAGCTACTGAAAATTCCAATTTTGCAGACACTACTGGACCATAGGTAGTAAAAATACCATCTTTGCATGACTTCTGCAAAGATAAAAGTGTTAGTGTGGGGTCTTAACTGGAACAAAGCACTTACCGTAATCTCTTTTTAAGTTGGAGACTATCATGAATAATTCTTTTGACAAATTCTAGTTCTCCTCCCTCAGCCATGATTTCTGTGATCCCTCCTGTATTTACAGAACTGGGAGGGGGGCGCCGTGGATTTCGAGAATTAACTCCCTGGATTAAAAACCAAAAACATTTGATATGAACATTAAATGAAATGTTATGCTGCTTTGTACACTGCTTCCTATCTTAATCTTTAGTGGGTAGCAAGCACCACCACCTCTACGTATCCTCCCCCCGTCAAAACCATGGATAACAGACAAAAATGCATTCCAAATAGGCATAACTGAGTGAATTCCCTACAATTTTAAACCTAGGTAAGCTACTGGTCACACATCAGGATCCTGCTAATATGAAATACGTGCTTCCAATACATGTAAGACATGTTAAGTGCATCTATGCAATTACAATCTACAGTGTTTAATTAAATCTTAAACCTCTTTCTCTCCTGCCCTATATTACACATTTCTGAGTATATTCAGTAGGTATTGCGAGACCTGTATGATAGTCTCTACATGACTAAGGAAATGAAAAACACAGTTAAGCAAAATTCCAGGAACTAATTACTCTGTACCACTGTTATGCAGCAGGCATCTGATTTCAGATTTACTAGCTGTCTACTTTCCAAACTAATTTTCTAAGACAGTAAGAATTTGTGAAAGAATGCTACAGCTTTTAGGAGGGGTAACAGTGAAGTTTTCAGAACTCCTTTAGGGGCTAGGAGTTGAGGAGGGAGAAGACTTGAATGCTATTTCATGGTGATTTAAGATTATCCACTCAACCAGGCCCAGGTCAAGAGGTTAAATTGTTGCTACCTTCCCACTGACTACTAAAGTACATACAACAATTGTTACCTTACCTTAGCTTCCAACTGGTTGGCAAAAAAGGGGGGATTGCACATGCAGAAATCATAAATGATCTCAGATTCTTCCTTCAGTGCATCCATTAGAAGAGTCTTCTGTGGTACCTTAACCACTATTAGAAAAAGTGAATTTGCTCAGTAAGGAACTTGATACTTTATTTAACATGCTATATAGATTATACATTGTATAAAACCCGTACTTTCTAAACAATGCTTTCTACAGAAGAGATGTAACAAATATCACTGTTACTATCAAATATAAAGATTTCAGGTTAAGGATTAGCATACAAACAGCCTGTATGTTTATACATAGCAGCAGAACCACATGAATCTGTTTAAAACAACAAGGACTACCTGAGTTATACCAAGTTCTCCAATACAACCACAAATGTGCTTTAAGCCCTTACAACAAAAGGCACTAAAGCTTCACATGAGACCTGTTCCTTTGCCAGCTGCTTTTCCAGTATATTGAAACACCACCACATCACTAAAAATCCGTGGCAGCAGTAACTGAAAATTCTCATTGCTCTCCACATCAAGTTCTGGCTCTTCAAGACTGACATGGACAACAGACTAAGACGTGTTGTTCAAATGATGCTTCCAAAAGTTTTTATTCAGAGTTCATAAATGGATCTGCTTTTTACTACACTGAGTTCCTGCAGAAAATTTTCCAAGCTCATTCCCAGACCTACTGGCTGGCATACTCCTACTACTACCACAAGCAGTGTCAGGACTTCATTCAAGAAGTGAGGACAAAGAACTCTCTGTACAAGATACACCTTTGTGGCAGTGTCATGCAGTTATCCAAGGGGAGATTCCAGGTCTCCTGCCAGCAGAAATAGTCCAAACACTAAGAAATACTTAAGTAGCAGACAAGGAATACAGAGATAAAAACACCCCAGGGTGAAGTTTAACTTGCACATTTTTGTAAGGAAGAGTATTTCTCTATGCACACATCCCATGCTAGACAAGACAGCTTTTTGGCTGAAGTATACACTGACTTTAGTAAATATTCTGCTGGAAGGAATACACATTCTGATATGCCACTGAACATGGCAAAAATATGTCACAACAGTTGTATGCTACCAATGTTATAAATACCTTATAACATTGTACCTTTTATAAGATCAGACAAGTTATTCTGTTCCACATTCTTCTTGGCATAATTGAAGCACATGTCATCCACTTCTGTTGCAAGGAAATACCAGCCATTCAAAGTTGCTCCAAGTAATGGATATATACAGGATGCCCCTGTCCCTGCAGAAGTGGAAATCCACGAAAAAGGCAAAATAAGTCTCTGGTGTTATACACACTGTGGATGTTAACTATGTATTTATTGCACCAAAAAGAACTAACTTCAAGAAAATGTTGATTATTGATCATCTACTACTCAATTCTTTAGTGAACTTTATTTTTGTAATTTGAAAAACAGCATTGTCAAATATGCACTTTAAATAAAATAAAGAATTTAATAATCTGTAATAAATTTCCTAGTAAACTACCAACTTTGGTTTAAGCTATTTCTCTTCTATATGACAGTGGTTAATTTACATACAGAAAGCCAAATACATGCTGGCTTTACGAAAACAAAAACCCTACCACAAATAAATTTCTCTTCTGAATTTTTCTATCATCTATCACAAACAGTTTACTTTGATGCATACAACAACCACAAAAAAAAAATCTGTTCCATCAGACTTTCTCTTATATCCAAAACTATCAAAGAAACCTAAGTGTCAATTAAGATATCAAAAAAGGTAGACAGATTAAAAACTTGCTAAAAAAGAGAGAGATACTAACACAAAATAATTATGGCATATCTAGATGACCAAATTATCAATGACAGCCAAATTTAGGATTAAAGGGAATGGATGCAAGAAAAGGGAAAGATACTCCACCCCCACAAAACTTGAGTTTAGACATGTATTGAGAATCTGTTATATTGACTTCTTGAAACATCAGTAACTTCATCTGTCAGTACACAACAGCAAGGGGTTATTTCCAGCACTTCTGCCAAGTCCCTCTTGGATGACCTACTGCTTTTCCAAAGATGGAACATCAAAGCTCATGCAAACTCAAACTGAAGATTTTGCAGTATGTGGAGGACTTAGAGGATCTGTCTCTTCTACCCAGCCACCAACCATGATGAAATTCATAGAAATCATTTTCAAAAATGAAAACCAATATCAAACGTGTAGAAGCTGTCTAAGAAATTTCAAGGTTACTAGAAGAAAGCACCAGTGGACGCACCATGTGATGATACAAACCTGGTATCCAGCACAATTCCAGCTAAAAATACAGGTCAGTAAATTTCAGGAGAACAAAAAATTCCATTACAAAAAGTCATGCTAGCAGATGCTGAGAAAACAGGAATGTAAAATCTAGCTCAGTAACAGAGATTACTGAACCCCAGCTTTGAGGAATTCAATAGCTTTAAAGTTTTAATGTCAAGCTATCAAAGCAGGTTAGAAAGGAAATTCCAACTTCTCTCAATTTCATTGCTAAGTTTTCTTCAGCAAAAACAGTCTTTCAAATCAAGCCTTTGAACCTGTAAAGGAAGATTCTATTGACAAAATAAAAGATGTGAATTAAATTCAAATGTACTATCACTGGTGCCTTTTAAATATTTCATAAAGAATAACCAAAGACTGGGCATCCAAATGCCAATTTTATTATTGGTGTGTGGAAGCTCTTACAGAGTTCACTTTTTTTTTTTTATTTCTAACAAAAACCAAATTATGGACATCAGCGTACATCTGATAAATTCACATCTCTGCTAACTGTCCACATTTATCTCCAGCCTTATCGAGATATTGTCCTGATATTACCCAATAATCCGGAAAGTGAACAACTATACTGGACAGTATCATTCATCTGTTGATGCTTAGTCCAGCTTAAAAGACATTTTGTTTTCAACAATAAACAAGAAATCTTTGACCAACCACAACCAAAACACAGCTTAGCTAGCATTTGTCCTGGTTTCTAATTAAGACTCTTTTACAATTCAGCTCGCTAATATAACTGCATTGAAATAAATTAAAATAAAAACTGAAATTTAAAAAGGACACATCATTCACCTGTCAAACACATTTATAACAACAGAAAAAAATATCATGAAGTGGAACACTAGAAAATATTGCTATGCAACTCACAAACTCCCTGGTGCAGACATCCAAAAGCAAAATTAATAAATTAGCAACAAAACATAATTCACTAGTTAGAACACTGCGAAGAATCTTTTTTTTTTTGCTCTTTTAGAACGACATTTTTGCCTGCATTTCTAGCGGCATAATTTTTGTATACCACACAAAGCTGCACGCAAGTGAGTTCAAGGCCCTGAAAAGCCACATAATTGCGTGCCATGACTGTTCCTGTGTTTGTGCAGAGAAATCCTGCCCAGCCACAAGGCACATGAAACACCTCTGGAGCTCAGACTGCCTTCCACCACAGCGCGCATAGATCAGACCTCTTTGTTTCTCAAACGTGACGTTTTTCTGTGGATGTGCAACAAATTGTATCTGTTACTGTCGCTGACGGTAAATAAGGAATTAAACATTTAGCTTTGCCAAGTACCTATGTCAATGCCTCGCCGCAGGGTTTGCTTCTCAGCATCCTGGTGGCCGATGAGATCCTCCACCCAGTGGATGTAGTTCAGCCTCAAGGGGACGGTGGGAATCAGCCTTTCCACGGGGATGTCGATCGTCAACCCGAAATCCTCCTTCAGGAGGGTGCACGTCAGAGCCCTCACGGCCTCGGGATCCTTGAAATTCAGGCTGAAAAGCACACGCAGAGCTCTCATGGGTGCCCGGGGGCGGCCACGCAGGAGCACCCGCCCGCTCCATCCCGCCCCGGCCATACCTCACCCTGCCCGCCAGGGTGGTCTGCACGTGCTGCTGGAACTCGGGGTACTTGCCGGCCAGGTAGGCGAAGTCGGGCGGCTTGTCCTTGTAGCGGTTGCGGGCGTGCATGGACTTGTTGAGGGCCATGTCGGGCCGGGCTGTGCCGAGCTGTGCCGGGAGCGCGCCGCGGAATCACGACCGCAGCCCCGCGCGCCGGCCGGGCCCGCTCCCGGCNNNNCATCGCCCGCCGCCGCGGCGGGGGAGGCGCAGCCGCTGAGGCGGAGAAGTGACCGCCGCGGTTCCATAGAATTCTGGAATGTCAAGGGTTAGAAGGGACCTTAAAGATTATCTAGTACCAGCCCTGCTGCCAAGGGCAGGGACACCTCCCACTGGACCAGGTTGCTCAAAGCCCCATCCAGCCTGGCCTTGAACGTTGCCAGGGTTGCGGCATCCACAGCCTCCCTTGGCAACCTGTGCCAGTGCCTCACCACCCGCACAGTAAAGAATTCCTTCCTAATATCCAGCCTAAACTTCCCCTCTTTGCAATTTACGTCTAGTCCTATCACAACAGGGACCAACAGTCCCTCTCCACCTTCCCAGTAGCTCCCTTCACTTACTGGAAGCTTGCTGGGAGGGCTCTACAGAACCTTCTCCGGGATGAACAGACCCAATTTCCTCAGCCTGTCTTCGTACAGGAGGTGCCCCAGTCCTCTCATCAACCTCGTGGCCTCCTCTGGACTGTTCCATGTCCTCCTGATGTTGGGGGACCGGAGCTGGACCCCGAACAGTTATAATGTAAATGTTCTATATTCGGACATGACCACTCCAGCATTAGATACTCAATGACAAATGAAGACAAATAAATGAAATTACAGAAACAGCTGCGTTTTTCTGGTGGTTGCTCTGTCCAGGCTCAGAGGCAGCAGCATGAGGAGCCTCCACTCCCATCTTCACACACATTACCCACCCAAGTAACCTTTGTTACCTTTAAAGGGTCTTCAGCATTCCCCGAAACACCTCATAGCCACGGATTTCTGTAAAATTCCTGCATGAAGCCATTGGCAACCAAGCAGTGGCCTGGGGCCTGCTGCTTGTGGCTTACCTTGTGCCACAAGCTTCGAAACACACGGGTTTTAAATTATGTATTACACAGTTTGAGGTGCGGAAAAAACCCCAAGGCTTAGACATCATACCTGGAAAAGACTTCCAAGAATTTCCCCACTTCAAGCACTTTCAATCTACAATCTACTTCTAATAATTACACTGTTGTGCTTGTTGAACACACAACAAGCATAAATTATGAAGGAAAAAGTGTATTACAGTGAACTTTGTGCTGCCTCAGATTAAAAAAAAAAAACAAAAATAACCCAACAAAGTCGTCCTCTATTAAAATAGGGTGTAGCAGAACAAAGCAAAACAAAGCCTCAAACTTTCAAGTGGAATAGGAGCGGTCCTTCCTTATTTAACATAGTGCTTTGGTTCCTCAGACAAAAACATGTAAGATTAACATTGAAGTATAACCTATTTTTATTCTTTTATTTATTTTCCTGTTTAAAAAGACAGATATAAATCAAAATGACTCACTTATATTGTTTAAAAATTCACTCTAAATGTCCTGGCATTCATATTTTTGAGTATCTGAGAAGATCCACAACTGGATTTAATTTCAGTCCTACTTCCTGCCCTCAGCTAACTTCTCGTGACTTGAGGTCAGCTAAGTTTTACATACCAAAGTACACAAAACTTGGGTGTTTTCTTAACCAGACTACCAAGTCACCCACTCTTGACACTTCTGGAAGTTATTCCCCTTCCTCTGCCCCCAGCCACAGTCACAGAAAAGAAGCTGAAATGAGCAAAACCAGAACAGAGGCAAAAACAATCATTTTAATTCCGACATTTAGTGTATTTACAATAGTAAGTTTCTCTCTGGTCAAGGGATTAGAGACTGAAAAAAAACATGTCACAAACATGTGGCCTGCACCTGGTGCAGGCTAATAGATTTTTTCTACATCTGGTTCACCCAGGGTAATTCCAGTGGGAAAGTGATGGGGAGAGCCTGGAGATGGTACCAAACGGCTCCCACAGCCAAGTAGCAATCACAGAATGCAGTCCAGGAAGTAGTGTGAAGTTATTCAACAGTTGCTAAAATATCTATACAGACACATACACAGTCCCATTTGCCGTTAGATTCATCGAATCATCCATATGTAGATAAGCAGGTAGACACCGACCTGTGTGCAAGCACAGATTTGCAGAGGTGCTCATGCTACCAGGTGCATAGGTACCACCTCACCCCGGCAGATGCACACACTCCTTCCCACCCTGCACTTGGACAAACACACAGGCAGGTGTTTTGTTAATGCTAACTTACATGGTTTCTAGATATAGAAAAAAAAAAAACCTTGAGGAAAAAAGCATCAACCCTCTCATCTGACTCACTGGTTTGGAATCCTTACTCCTCTGGAACCTGAGGGAAATGGTGTGGAAAAGATAATGTCCTCCTGTTTCTCACAGAGAGAGCATCACTTCTGAATCTCCAGGAGTCTTTTGTTACAGTGATACCTACTAGTTGCTACTGGTTGACACCGAGAGGGGGCAATCCTCCCCTGCTCCCAGAAATAAGCACATCCTCCCACCACTTCCTCTGAGTCAGATTTAGCAATCAAAAGGCTGCAATATGAGCCACTTCAGCTGGTTGATCTCGCAGAAAAACAGATCTGCAAGAAGTGAGTGAGCACTTAAACATCTGAACAGTCGGTTTAACCAAATTACTCTAGAAGTTTACCCACCACATGATGTGTGGAGCACCTGTTTCAGCAACAACTTGTCCTTAGAAGCTGATCTATGATCAAGTCACTCAGAGCTCCTATTTGCATCTTGGTCAGAGTCCACACACCACTTCCTTTATGAGGTGCTTTCCCTCCTTGGGAAAGGAGGTGTTGCAGAGGTCTGCCGTGGCTTAAAGGTGTTGAACTACGTGGTGGTTAAGAAGCAAACCTCAGCCTTCCTCGAGCATAATCTGCTGCTGTCTCCAACAAAACCAGCCAACAAGTGTTAGAAAGATGGGGAGATATGGTGAAAGAAAGAGAGCTATGATCCCCTCTGAAGAGTCAAAGGCAGCTAAAGCAGAAATAGATTAAAGATGGTGGTGGAGACTGCAAGGTTGAAGAGAGTTCTGGTTTAGCAAAGCCTCTTGAACGGCATCACTGCAGCCACTGAGCTCCATTTGGTTGAGAACACAGCTGATGTGCTCCACAGTGGCAGCGCGGCCCATCTGCAGTTTCCACAGTCTGAGCATTTCATACTGGGCGTCTCGCAAGCGCCGGTGCTCCAGCTCAGTCCGCTCCAGGTCGCAGTCACTCAGGCCCAGGCGCCGCACAAACTCCTTCCACCGAGATGGAGGCACATGATCCACCACAGTGTACAGAATAGCAGGGTCTGTGACAAGAGAGGGAAAACAGTGAGAACCAAGATTCTGTGACCTCAAAGAGAATAATCCAGGCCTGGAGGGTGCATTGGTATCTTGCATTGTCCCTTCTTGTTCAAATCTTCTCCAGTTCTCTGGACTAATCACACAGACTCATGTGATGTCCAGACTCACTCTTATCCCTCAAAATGTAATGGGAATGCTTCCATATGCTCTTGTATAAGGTTATGAGCAGAGTCAAGCACATATGCTTAGGGCCTTGCTGCCATACATTCTTGAAAAACAATGAATTATTGAAATTATTCTGGGTCACTATCTCAGAGACATTAAGACTGACAGCATGTCAACATGTATGACAATCCATTTTGCCGGTAGGGAAAAGGGACAACAAAAAGGCCTTGCACAGATATTTAGTATGTTATTTAACATATTTAGCATGATATTTAACATAGCTTCACAGGCTCTGGGCATGCTTCTGCCTTTGTACTGTGCCATGCCTGATGTACACATACAGGTCACGTACTCTGGGCAAGGTCTGTCCTGCATACTTCTAGCTGCATCTGAATAATTAGGTTCTCATTTGACTGGGAAGGAGGGAAGGATGGAGGGTTTCACGTACTGTCTGGAAGCTGTGTCTTCCTGGCAGGTCTGACACAGTCTGGTAACTCATGTGAATTTTGTGACAGAGGTGCAGATGGGGCTACATTCACTGGCAATTCTGTTTCCTTCTGAGACTCAGAAAGAAGGATGAAATTTTCATTTCTTTTTTCCTCAACCTGAAAGACACGACATAGTTCAGAATCACCCACAGCAGCACAATACACCTGCCTCCTGCAAGTAACCACTAGCTTTATATGCTAAAATTTATCCAAGATAGGTGGGGAGTGGGTGCTGAGACTTTAATTCTTCCTACATGCCTTGTTTCAGCAGACACCAAACATTTCTTTCCAGCAGAACCCAAAGAGTTTAACTTTCTTTTGGCACCATAAAACAATGGTCTGGAAAAAGCTATTTCTTTACAAAATCAAGTAAGGCTGGGACCCAAAATCACCAGCATTCTAGAAGCTCCACATGTCACCTGTTCCACCAGAAAGGGCGGAAAGCCCACCTCAGCTGCTGCCTGGGCTGTCTTATTTGCAGAGTTACCTTGGACCTGAGAGAACATGGTGAAGCAGCACTGAGAGGCTTGTGGAGTCAAGATCTGAAGTGAAGTAAAATTAATAAAATCCTCCGAGCTTGGGGTACACAGAGAGAAAAGGGGATTAAGGACCAACTGTCTGAACAAAATGCATCCAGAAAAAAAAAAAAAAAGCAAAAAGCCAGGAGTTTGAAAAGCATCCTCTAGAAGAGGGGAAGTAAAGTGTTACTGGCTCCACCCTCTACAGGAAAAGACTTCTGAGTTAAACAGCCCTATTATTCAACTCACTTGAAAATACAAGGCCTGAAAGCAGCCCATGGGGAAAAATATTTATCTGGATCCCAGGCTAATATATTTGAAAGTGGAAGCTCTTATACCCATCATCTTGCTCACCTCTGGTACCGGCTCCTTGGTTGTCTGTGGCAAAGAAACTTCAAAGAAAGGAAAAAAAAAAAAATAAAGAAAGAAGAAATTATTTTCACTTCCTCTCGTCCCAGAGAAAACAGGAAAGCATCTATTCACAATCCTGCCCTCAAAAATGTTTTATAGGAAAATACACATCCCAGAAATAAGCTCACATGCACTTCCAGTCACAGCTATGGGCCTGAATGCAGAACTGTAACAAGAGCCTCGGCTATTTAGTTCTTGTGTTGCCCTCGCCTTGTAGCAGAGCAGTGTAAGGGGATCCCACTTTTTCCCTCACACATGTGCACACACAAAACCACACAGAGAACGGTGTCTATCCCAATCCGTATCACTGCACATGCTGCTGTACTCACCACAGGAGTGGAAAGATGACACTATCCTGTTTTTCTGGACCAGCTTCCCTACTTTATGTGCAATGCAGACGGTAGAGATAACTCCAAATATTGCAACAAAGGTGCCAAGTACAATGTTTCCATCTGGACAAAAGGAAGAGAGCAAACGAACGAGTGACTAAGAAAGGAGGAGGTAAGTGCTAGAGGCAGAACAGCAAGTGAAGATTTGCAAATGGTAGGGAGAAAAAGGATAATCGTTTGACAAAGTGGGAAATATAACCCTTTACAAAAGGCATTAACGGAATAACACGCCACAATGAAAAGATTCCACTGCCCCTCAGTCCCTGGAGTACTCACTCAGCCCAGATGGAGTCTGTGAGGTAGTGACTGGGCTAGGACACTGCAAGCAGTCTTCTCCAGTGCACCTGAAAGAGCAAATCAGAGGTGAGCACACATGCAATAAAACTCTAGCCATTTGCAACTATCCTAATTAACAGACAAGCCAAGATGAGCCTGCAAAGTAAAGCAATGCAGTGTGACTAGTGATTTTGGGTTCTTAGTGGGCTGATGCCTACACGGAGGAGACTGAAGGTGGCAGAGGTGAAGACCTAACTGCCCCAGAAAGGCAATTAGAATGTTGTAAAGTTATGTCGAGATAGAAAGAGTCCTGAGAAGAATTTCCTCCCCCTGTGGAGCTCCTACTGCCTCCCCTACTCTCCTACTAGTGGTGGGGCATACAGAGTAAAAAAGCTCACCTGTTGCAAGGCTTGCAAATATTACTACGTGACAGGAAGAATTGAGGCTTACACCTGCAAATTGCATCTCTGGTCTTTGAACCTGTAGAAAAAAACCCAGAAAACTGTTGCCATAATCTGGACAGGGAAGAAAACAAAAGGAAAAAAATCCACTTCAAGATCGATGAGAGATTATCCTTTTTTAAGCCTGGAAAACTGCTACTAAAGAAGAGGAAAAGGATTTGGTCTACACATAAAAGCAGAGTTTTATAAAGGGGAGGATAAAAGTAATAAAAATAAGAGTGCCACTGTTCTGTAGGTAGGCATCTCTGTGGAGGCTTGGAAAGGGTCTATAATCACAGTGCAGCTGAAATCGAATGGGCAAAAAGCAGGAAAAGTCACTTAAGTTCAAGCATGACAGGAAGGGGAAACCACATTAGTCAGGCCAAGATGAGGGAGAAGTGGTCCCTGAGCAGCTGTGACTGGTGAGGAAGTCAGTTCAGAGCAGAGAGAAATCACTTCAAGCCTAGGGACACATAAGCACTCTTCTGATACTGTGAGTGGAAGGGTAAGAAATGAAAGAACTATCGCTTCTAAGCAAGTCACAGGAGAGAGCCTGGGTAAAAGAGGTGTGGGGAGGAACAGGCAAGAAGAGTGACGGAAGGACATCAAATTACATGAGAAGGGAGGGGAGGGGAG
>WEKY01049523.1:115155-126828 GCA_013390045.1 Picathartes gymnocephalus
GGAGGGGACGTACTAGAACAAGGAACATGCATTCTGTATGAGTGAGGGAAGGGAATAAAACAGCTCTGCATCAGCCAAGAGGGGAGGAAGCTGCTCACGGACAGTGTGCAGTGATGACCCTTGAGGAGAGACTTAAGTGTGGAAACTGTGACAAGATGACTGAGCACCAGAGGGAACACATTCACCAGTGAAACAGCAAATCTCACACTAGGCAGGGTAAGAGATGGGAAAGAGATCAGGAGCAGCATAGTTTGCAAAGAAGAGAGGACAGCTTTAAGACAAGGCAGGGTGTGGGAGCAGCTGGACTGGAAGCACAGGCCTGCTGGATGATTAAAGAATAATGACTAAATTAATTATAATTGTATCTTTTGTACAGATCATGACTAGCTGAATAAGATGTTCAGAGGGGAGTATGTGTCCTTGGGCTGGAAGACCACCACTAAGGAATGTGCTGACTTGGAAGACCAGTCAGCGTGTGATTGGGCACAGATGTGTGATATCTTGTTTGGCTGCACAGTCAGATCTGCCTGTGTAACCTTATAAAAGAGCTAATCAAGGAAATAAAGTCAGTTACTATGGCATCCAATACTTTCTCAGTCGCCACATGAAAAGAAGACATTTAAGGGACATGGAAAGAATTAGACTACAGACAGCAGTGTTTGTTTAAGACCTCTGATTCCTGACTGGAGATAAGGCACCTTGGGACAACTCACATGAGTACTTGTCCCAGACACTGGCATCAGCCCAAGGTAATGTCCAATGCCACCGGGTATAGTTCAGCATTACTAGCAGCTCTTTACTTAAAAACACTGCACAGAACACTCTGGTGGTTCAGCAACTGACTGACAAGCAGTTCAGCTGAGCACTGGGACCAGAGGTATTTTCATCATCCATTGGACTCAAAGTGCTTCCAGCAGCTGGTAAGGGAAATGCAATGAGCATCAGGAGAAAAACAAGGAAGGCAAGGGGAAACCTCCTCTAGAGCATAAAGAAAGACTTTGCTTCAGGACAGGAAAGGCAGAGGCACCAAAATTAAGCAGAAAGTAGCTCCTCACAACAGCCAAAACCAAGAAACCGTTCAAGGACAAAAGAAAGCAGCTATGATAGGAAACAGGGATTGATGCCAGAGCAGGCAAAAAATAGCAGTCTTTCTGGGGAAAGAGGGCAGACAAACCCCAGAGTTGCTCCAAAACTACCATCCTCTCAGTGCAAGGCACTGCAGCATATCAGAAAGTCTACCCTACTACAGTACATCTGTACTGGAGCCATATCCATGCCATACTCACAGCTGGCAATAATCCCATTGGCACATGAGCTGCAGTTCCTACACTCGAAGAATTCAGACTCAGAATCAATCTGATACTGATTCTTCTGACAGCCACATACAGTATCTTGCTGTGGGGTGCAGGGGGTCTCTACTATCTGCTGGAGTTCTAAGGAAAGAAAGGAGAAATGATTACTTCAGCTTCTGCCTTCACCTTCAACTGGGAGCACTGTTATGATGATAGGTATTGTTATCCGTTAATTTTCACAGAAAAAGGCCAAAAAGGTCTGCAAACTGTATCTCAGACTGTGCTAATTTGGTAACCCTTAATCCTGCTGTCCCCAGTCCATCCCCATACACTGTCTTACCCATTCAATTGCTTACTTTTCCAAGCTCCCTCGCTCACCTTGCCATTCCCCCCAAGGCTCATCAACCACCACTTCCCTCAGATCCTGCAGCTCTGCCAGTAACTCACCTGCACGGCAGCGTGTGCACCGGAAGCATTTAGACATGGTGTTATCAACAGCTGTGAAAGTGCCATCGGCACATGGAAGACACACAGTTGCCTGGTGAGGCCCATCACAATCTTTTGCCTTGTAGGTACCTGCAAGAAAATCACTTAACAGAGCTCTGACAGGAAGGCAAATGCATTGTCTTAGGGAGGACAGGAGTCCCTAGTTCCTCAAAGAACCCCTAGAGCTGGCGCGTAAGGACCAAGTATGCTTCTTCTCACCAGTGTGAATGACACTGACAAACCGTAAGAGGAGAAAAGGAGTAAGAATAAATAAAAGGAATAATAATTTACCTGGGTAGGGATAGGTACCGAGCAAAGGGAGAGCTGATTAGCTGTAGGAAAGAAACAGCTTGAGCATGCAGGACAGGGAAATGCCTCCAAGGTGAAAGTCACTAGTACTGTATTTATTTGGTTTACCTGCATGACATCTCATGCAGCAGTGGGTTTTTCTGGGGTGTAGGTATTGTCCCAGCTGACAGTGCATCTGTTTCTTTTCTCTCCTCAGAGGGTTAGAGGGGTCTCTTCCATCCAAAGCTACCCGACGGACTTGCAGTGTATATGGCACTGGAGCAATTTCTACAGATTCCTTTGTCAACACACAGACAAATATTAAAATAACCTGTAAATAGAGAGGGAGGGAGAGAGAGGAGAGAAACAAGGTGAGAAAAGATTAAATCATACCATAACAATGAGTTCAGTTTACTTGGCTAATTCTGGTACTGGGACCCTCCATTGAAAAATGTGTGTGGGGAGATGATTTACAAAAATAAACCCCAGCAAACCAATGCCATCTGTGATATTAATATGCTGCTCAATGGCCTCTATGGCAAACTGGTTGTATATAAAACAAATATTTTTAATGACATGCAGTTTATACATGGAATGCCTTGAAAATGCTTCAGCTTGCATAAAAGTTACACAAGAGCAGAGAAATGTTTTTATTAAGGAAGGCAGTACGGCTGCCCAAGAGAAACAGTTCCACAGAGAAGAATGCATCCAGTCCTTGCAGTTCCACTGAATAAATACACAAGATGGGAAGTTTGGAATAAGATGGCAAAGGAGGATCTCACTGCCTGCAAAATACAGCAAATCTTCCAAAACGCCTCCTGAGCAAGCCAGACCTAGAAACGCGGGAAAGTTAGGTTTTTGACTTCTCCCCATGTCAAATTAACATTCTTCCTCTTCAACTGCAGCTGTTAACAATCAGCTCCTACAGTTTGACACAAAAATGCACAGTTTCATCTCTTCTTAATTCCGTTAAGATTTTATTTCTATTTTTCCACTTGAAAGTTACTCTTGTCATGCCAGCCTTAACAGAAACATTAAGATTGGCATGGCTGCCATGTGACTGTAAGAGAGTGTGACTTTGTACACCCACACACACATGAACCAAGGGTTAAAAGAACAGCCTGTACCAATAATGAAGGATACTGTTCCCTGGACACGGTTTTCAGGACACTATTCCCAGCAGTGAAATTGAGAAATATACTGGTTATGTAACAGCCAAAAGGCCTCCACTCTGGTAAGACCACAGCATAAATGACTCATCAGCAAAAGATCCTGTACCAGAAGGATGGCAACAAGATTGCAGTGTATCACAAATGGGTCTCCTTTGCCTGTTGGCCCAACAGAAAAACATACCATGGGCATGCATTTCAAACATTCAGACAAGGAAAAAACATACAACAGAAAGGTTTTAAAAAAAACCCAAACAACAAAACAAAAACCAACTAAAAACTTGGCCCAAGATTTATGAAACGTAAAGTCAGCAAGTTTCTACAGCAAAACCCACCCCATACCAACTGATGACTCTTGAAGAGTATGAAAGATTTGTCCAAAAACTACTTTGTAGTACCATGAAGAAGTCCAGCAGCACCATGAAGACTTGACAACCTGCATCTCTTGCCATCCTCTTTACAGACTTGTGATCCTGGCCACACCATCTGGACATCCATGTGTTGATGCTTCTGAGTGCGTTACAGATGTACCAATGTACTCTATGCATCAGATCATGTGAATGATGAAAATCAACTAATTTTTTTTGCAAATAAACACCACCCCACCAATATAATCTCACACAAAAGTTTTACCACACTACCTTCCCTTTAACTGTAATGTTTTCCCACCTTGTTTTTTTTGAAAGTGGTAAGATGCTCAGCAGTACACAGCAGTATAAGCACAGCTTCAGAGTTCCCTTTTTTTTTTTTTTTTTTCCCTTCTTTTTCAGCTCAGAGAGTTATAGCAAAAGCAAAGTAAACCAATAAGGGTAAACCACAGTGCTGATACCAATTTTGTGGTAGCAAGCTTAACAAAAGATAAACAGAACGAGATGGCTATGACAGCCCCACACTGTTCTGTTTCTCTTTCAGAATTAAAGCCTTGGGGGAGAAAGGTACATACATAAAAGCAACTTAAAACCCCAAGAAGGATGGAGTTTGCAACTCTGACAGAGCTAAAACATCGTTTTTCAGAGAGCTCTGACATATTCAATAGACCAGATGCTAAAATGGTGAACAGGAAAAAAGAGAACCACATATCTAAATAGACATCATTTCAGACTTAATTAGTTGACCAGAGAATAACTGTAAGCACTCCAACAACTCCTCAGTGAAACTAAAAATTGTTTCAGCAGCTGACATTACAAGATTTATTGCTAGCAGGAAAACGGATAAAAGATCCTTCACACAGATGGTCTGACAAACAGTAACAATCAAAACATCCTGATTCTCTAGCTAGTGATTAATCCCCTGATATAAGAATATAAACAGTCAGTCTGTAAATCACACAACTAGCAATAGAAAGAAGATTAAAACATCAAAGATTAAGCCAAAAATACAGAGAAAATTGGTCAGATACACCTTCAAAGCCAAAAGAAAACAGAAGTGTTCTTAATTTTTCGGATTAAGTGAAAGCATGTCTGTGTCATCAAACCAGAGTTAACATATTACTGATCATAATCTGAGCAACAGAGTCACAAGCCACAAGTGACTCACATACCAATGACTCGGCCATCCAGCAAAATCATTCACATGGTGGAAAAAAAAAAAACACACCACCATCTTAAGCAGCTCCCCAAGCTATTCAGCAATACACTGACTTTTACCAATTAACAACTTCATCAAATTTAGATAATACATGAAATTAGAACAGTCTGTCTGTTTCAATTAGAAGGCACCTACAACAACCATCTGGTCCAACTGCCTGACCACTTCAGAGCTGACCAAAGGTTAAAACCTGTTGTTAAGAGCATTGTCAAATGCCTCAAACACTGGTGGCTTGGGGCATTGACTGCCTCTCTAGGAAGCTTGTTCCAGTGTCTGACCACGCTCTCAGTAAAGAAATGCTTTCTAGTGTCCAGTCTGAACCTCTCCTGGTGCAGCTTTGAACTACTGCCACGTGTGTTAACACTAGATCCCAGGGAGAAGGAATCAGCATCGCCTTCTCCCCTTCCCCTCTGCATGGAGCTGTAGAGAACAGCCTTCATCTTTCCAAACTACACAAGCCCACAGTCCTCAGCAGCTGCTCACAGGACATGGATCCTGCGAGGCACAGGGCTTGCCAGCCCTCCCACCAGCTTGGTTGCTGTTGAAAATTTTGCTTTATTTGAAAGTAGCTAAGTGCTTGTTTGACATTTAAGTAGCTAGAACTCTTAGGTTGCAAACTGAACTTTATCTGAACCATGTGGCTGTGTAGAGTAAGAAAAAGGTGGATGAAATTTAAAGAAAAAAATCTGAACATTAATAATAGAATAGACAAAGCTGCAGCTTAAACATTACTTAAAAATTAATGGCTAGAGTGGACAGCCTGTACTTGTGGTATATGAACTCTAACAACCATATTACAACATGGACGACAGGACTGACCGAAATCCCCAGCAAAACCAACCTAAGAGGATGTGAAGGTGACCACGTGGCAAGCACTTGGCAGTGAAACAGTGGCCCAGTGAAGAGTGAGAAGACCCCATATAACAATGCTTTTGATCCAGACCGTTGCTTGAGGCATAGGGAGTTTAGATCATAGAAGTATAATTGCCCAGAGATTTCTTTGTTGGGGGTCCTCTTTTAAACCACCTGGCTTAAGCTACCATGTAAAACAGTTGATTTGTACCAATAAATCTGTCTCATGGAGATGAGAGCCTGAATTCAAAAATTTCTTTAGCAGTTTCCCTCCTTCGGACACATTCAAGGACCTTCAAATTCTTAAACTGTGAGGCTCTGAACTGCTCCCAGCACTCGGGGTGAGGTTGCACCAACCAATGCTGAGCACAGCAGATGATCCCCCCTTTTGACCAGATGTGCTGCAGTGTTTGATGCCCCCCAGGACATGGTTTTTGCCCTCTGGGCTGCCCGGGCACACCTTGCTGACTCTCACTGAGCACCAGCACCCCCAGGGCCCTCCCTGCAGGGCACCCTCCAGATTCTCCTCTCACAGTTTGTACTTGTGCCCAGTGGTAACTCTGTCCCCAGGTACACGATCCAGCATTTGGACTTGTTAAATTTCATTCCAATAATCATTGCTTAATGCTCCAATTTATCTAGAATAAATACATTGAACAGAACTGGCGCTAGAATTGAGCCCTGAGGAACACTGCTGGTGATCAATGGCCAGCCAAATTTAGCTCCATTTACCAAGCACTGACGCCTCAAGTTGTTGATAAGAGTTTGCCAAAGCAAAGTTTAGAGGTCTTCTGCAAGTGAAATAAGCTGATTTTCCATTGTTAGATGTACAACACACTCCACTGGCCAGGATAAAAAGCCAGTACCCACTAAGCAACTTCATAGAAAAGTAGACAGTGTGTATTACCTAAGCCAACTGATAATTCAAACCACATGTGATGCACACCACTGATTCATATTTCAGTGAGTAGGGACTACCCACAGAAAACAGAGTCAGCAGAAACTCTAGGGTTTACTTCTGAAACTGCTGCAGGAATAACCAAAATATGCCAGAATGCTGCTTCCTTAAAACATTCCACCCCTCTGAGTGACAGCTCTGTTCCCTGCACATTGTCTTCACACATAAGGCAACCCTAGTTCCTTCCCACGTCTCACGCCAGCACTTACAGTCCAGCACTTCACCTACAATGAAAAAAGGCACACCACAAACTCAAAAGCTCTTCTATGCAAAGTTTTGACAGCTGAGACAGGATTTAGAAGCCTTTCCACAATTTTCACACTCAAATATTCCTGAATTACTGCCACCACTACAGTTTACACCCTTCCTGCTGCTTCTGCCTCACCAGGCCATGTGCAGAGAACTGCAAGTGAGGTGATATCCTCCCAGAGTAAGGCAAAGGAAGAAAGGAAGGGCAAAGATAAAAGTGAAGAACACAGCAAGATGCCAGAAAGATGGGTGGGAAGGTGGAAATAAGGGACATTTGAGAGCAGTGTTCTCAGGACAAGGAGACATAAAGCACAGTACCTAAAACAGAGGGACTGCACAGGGAATTGCAGCGTATCAGGGCTGTCCCATATTATCAACTCAAGAGGCTGGGAAATACCAAATTATTCAGCATGAATGGCTGCAGCCCTGCTGTGATGTGCCAGGCTCCTTGCCTGCAGGGAGAAGGGTGGAGGGAGCAGGTACAGTGACACACAGGTCATTTTGCTATCTTTAATACTGTTGCTTCAATATTGCTTTAAAAAAGCAAAATAGTACATCATACAAGTAGTTGTAACTATCTATATTGTGTTGTAAATAATTGTGAATTAAGTCTTTTAGTCTCAGCGTTATCGTCATCAATGAAACAAATATTTTATTCATATAAATACATTTAGTTTGTCATCCTTAATCCTCAGGGACCAAGTTGCACAGAGATCCCATTGTAATAACCTAAGAAAATGCTTCTCTCAAAAAGTACTTCCATTTTGCAAATTCAATTTTTAAACTAATTATCTGCAAATAACAGACATTATGAGTCATTAGAGTGTCTCAAAATATTTCGTAATACCAAGTTACCTTGACTCGAGAATCCAACATGATACACAAGCACAAGCGTTCTACATTTGAGTCATCTGTTAGTCTTTTTAATGAGTCAGAAAAATTAGTCAGCTTGGAGGCTTGGACAAAAACCAATATCTTGCTCGGACTAATGAGCTACCAAAGAAATCAGGGTGTAGGATTTACCCTTATGTTCTTTGTCTGGTTCAGCCATCTCTAAAAGCTCTTTGAGGCTTGCATTTGTTTTAGTTTGCTATACAAAGATGAAAAGGAAACAGAACTTCTGCTTTATACATTGAGAAATGTGCATTAAAGCAACATTTACAGGAAGCTTTTGTCATTGCTCGCTAAAATCTGGAAAGGTCAAAAGAAAGAACTACTATTATAAATAATCCTCTATTTTATGAAGATCAGATGAAAGAACACTGTATTTCAGGCCTTGTCTAAAATCAGGAGACTAGTAATAGCTTTGATACAATGAAGAAAGGCCTTAGAAATCTTAACTTAAAAACCAAGGAAACTGTGATTATCTATAAAGACTGTGGACTTCACAAAAAGTATATAAAGTACATAAAGTTAGAAGGCCTTATTTCATATTAGTAGAGATTAAGAAAATAATGGAGAAGTCAGTAGGTGATAACAACCATAAGAAAATTTCCTTGGAAGTTTTCCCTCCGAGGACACAGTGGTGAACACTGTGTCAGAGTGCCACATTCACCCGTGACCCCTGACACCGGAGTACTCTGCCTGCCTGTGTTCAGGGCTGCGTTCGACTGCGCTGCTGTGCAGCCTCACACCTGAGCACTGATGGAGCAGGGACCATGGGAAGGCTCAGTGGGGTCCTTACTTTTCCATCCTGAAACGATTTTCAGCCAGCATTATCCCTCAGCCCCTGTCGACACTGTGCCATGGACCTGCTCATGCCCTTTGTCAGTGACTCACTAGGTGAATTTTTAAGTCAGGTAATTGTCAAATGATGAGTCCTACTCATTGGAACAGATATATTCCTGTTTGGTTTAATAGAGAAATGTAGTGACATTGCTTTGAGATGTGCTTTCCACTGGCAGGTTCCTAATACCATAACACAGGTATGTGTTAGCAAAGGAAGCACTCAACACAAGGCATCTGCCCCCAATACAAACAAAGCCTCTTTGTGACAACTAAAGAAAATAGGTAAGGAAGAGCAAAATGACAACAATGGGTTTACCACAAATAATACTGCTAACGCAGAAAATGGATTACTTAATGAAAAGGTAAAGGCATCCAAACTGATAGTACTGGTTACTTGTGAGAATAAAACTTACGACATTAAGTGTACTTAGCACAGACCCTAATATAAACGTTTCACATGTCTAGAAGTAGTTAGTCCTAAAAATAAAAATAAAAATTAGATTAATAAGCAGTAAAAGTTCAATTAATCTGATTGAAGAAAGCAATCAGATATGCAATCAAATGCTATGAATTATTAGGAAAGGATTTGAGAATAAAACCAAGAGTGTTGTTATGACAATATATAAAGGATTGAATCTGGACTGTAGTTCTGGGCCCCAATGTTAAGAATATAAATTAACCCAGATATAATGCAAAGAAAAGTAAAAAGGCCCATCATTGGTACAGACTGGCTGCCACAAAGGGAATGATAAAAAAATACAGGTCTATAAAAGAGAAACCTGAGCCAAGGATACTGTAGCAGGCTCAAAGTCATGAATGCCAAAGAGAAGGTGAACTGGGATGAGTGTTCTCTGTCTCGTCCAATATAAGAACGAAGAGGCATCACATAAGACAAGCAGCAGAGAGGTTCAAAACAAATACAGGGAGGTACTTTTACAGCCAACACGTAGCTGAGGTGTGGGACTCCCTGAGAAGAGTGCTGGCTCTGCCAGAAACCTGCCTTGGTTCCAAAAATGATCACCACACCCATCAACAGAAGGGAAAAAAACACAGTCAGGGATCCAAAATATGAAAACACCATTTTGACTTGGAAATTCCTACAGTTCCAGCCCACTGGAACCCAGGAAAGTATTCTTATTTTTTGTTGCTGTACACTTGCCCTGCTCCAAAACCCTTGGCAGACACCTGTGACTGGTCACTACTGGAAACAGGCTCGTGGCCCAACAGTTCTTTCTTACAATGCACTTGGTGGACTGGTTTCAATTTTTATATAACGTAGCTTCTAACTTCGAAAAGAAATCAGCGCCAGAACTACCCTTATGGTTATTTTGCCTTTTTTCTTCATAAAACTGATTCTTCTTTAATAAATGAAACTTCCATTACATATATATTTTTTTTCTTTTTGAAACAGAAAACACACTGGCCTCAGTGAAGACAGATGTCATTTTGTCCACTGTAAAAGTTAGGAGTGCATGGGGAAAACACAGAGGACCTGAAAATGAGTTTAAGGACAGGCAGAAAGAGTGAATGCATGGAAACAGGATACAGGAAATTTTGAAGAATTACAGGAAACATACAAGAATCAGCAGACTAGAAGGTAGGCATCAGGGGTCCAAGAAACATTATGAGGGCAAAGAGAGGATCATATGCAAACTAAATGACAGATGGAAGGGCATGCAACAGAGTGAGACCTGTAACTCTGGGGGAAAAAAAAGATGAATATGATTTTATTGAAAAGATAAACATTATCTGCAGGCTGTAGAGTGTAACTGACAACTTGAAATGACATGCAAATAGGAGGGAGAAAACCTTCAAAAAGAAATCCCACTAAAAGACACTTCCTCCAGTATCTTATTTAACTGAAGATAATATAATGAATTTGTGGAATCCAACAGGTTTTTATTTTTTGCCAATAATATCACGTATAATATCTGGTTTACACCAAAATGTGTGCATCTCTATTCTCACGCCAGAAATACACTTTTCAGGTTTGCTAACTGCTTTGAAATCTATCCGTAAGTCAACGGTTTATGTATCCAACTTAAGTCCCAAGATGGTAAGTGATCCACAGCTACAGTCAGGGTGCTCCTACTCCTCAGTTTTAGTTGTGTTCTCCTGTCACTGCTAGCTTTAAGTCTATTACTGGGTTTCCAAACTTTTCAAGCGGTACAAAAACCCCAAAACCAAACCCTTCTGGAAAGTAACTTCTCACATGTTGCAACTTTCTGACTGCAAATTAACAACTAACCCTACATTACAAGTCCAGTGCAGCTAAGTGCAAGTGTGTATTACTAGAATGCTCAAGTATTTAAGGGATAAACAGTTTGACATTCTAACCTCTACAGCAGAATTTATAGCCATGTCACGATGCTGAGTGACGCCACCCCACTGTCTGTCCCAGTTTTATCACATATCTGCTGATACTGGACCACCATTCATGTCTGGCAATCAGGTTATTCATAAAACTCTCCGACATCTTTTGCAACTTTTTCGCACGCAAAATCACAAGGGGAGTTTAAAAGCCTTGCCCTACGATGGCCGGGGAGGCTGAAGAACATCTACAGGCAAAGCTGAACTTGCTTTTATACAAATCCCGTGGTTTGGGGCGTAGTTACAACCCACTAATCTTTGTTTCAAAGCCCGCAGAGTGACATTCGTGTGCGGCCGGCTGCACAGCAGAGCGGGGGCGGCTCGTCCCCGGCCCCCGCACAGCGGCGGCGGGAGCGAAGCGGTTGCGATCTCAGCCCGAGCGGCTTCGATCCTGGCCCGGGCGGCTCCGATCCCGGCCGGGGCGGCTCGGTGCCCCGGCGAGCCCCGGCGCCCGGACCGCCCTGCGCGTTAACGGCCGCGCCGCGGGCTCCAGGGACTCCATCACCGTTCCTGTAAACCCAGACGCCTTTTCCCTGAGTAAGGGATAATCCCGGAAACAGTGCCGGCGAACTCAGTGCCCAGCGGTGGGCGGGGAGCGGAGGGAGGGAGGCGGCGAGCACGGCGGTGCCGCAGCCCAGCTGCCCCGCGGATGGCGCGGCTCGGCTGCCCCACCCGCTACCGCCGCTCTTGCCGC
>WEKY01049523.1:127198-169185 GCA_013390045.1 Picathartes gymnocephalus
GGCGAAGTCCCCGCCGTGACTTACCGTCCCCAGCGAGGAGCGGGGCAGCGCCGGCCCGCGCATGGCTCCGCGGCCCGCTACATCCCCGTGGCAGGGTCGCCCACGTCCAGAGGAAGCCGCCCCAGCCCTACCCAGCGCCGGCCGGAGCAGCGCGGAGAGCGACTACCCCGTCTCCAACTTCCTGGCAGCGGCAGCAGGAAAGAGAGCGGCGAGCGGGAGGCGGCCCGGCGCCGCGCCGCGCCCCGCCCGCCCTCCGCCGCGCCAGGACCGGCCTGGGCAGTATTCCTTAAAAACCCAGACGGACGAGCTGAAGAAAAGCAACGGATGGTGCATCGAGTGGCTAAAGCTGCTAGAAAACACAAGTGAAAGGAGCTCGAGGAGGTCCACTGAAATCTTAAAGTTCTTGACGCAGGAGTGTTTCACCCTTCAGCTGTATTTTCCACGTGAAAATTAACTATGTACTTGTAAGAAAAAGACTTTTTGCATCTTAATTTTAAAGAAAGGCATTTTTCAGCCAGGATCAGCATTTTTAGAGTCTATATGTCCATCCTGTAGTTTTTAATTTAAAACACACATTTTCTTGTAGGCTCCAATGAACCAGCTGTACAGATAGTGCAAATATAAGAAAACCAGCATAACATTATGTGTAAGCCCTGCTTCATTTAATATATCCTCTTAGCATGTTTGAAAACCAAAAATACAGCTAGGAATAAGTGGCTAAATGATAAAGAACTCCCCTTCATTTGTTACCCGTTAAGACCTCCCCTTGCTTTCTGCAGTTGTCTCCATACTCCAAAGACATTAAATCAAGCTACTAAGCATTTTTTTGGAAGAATTTGCCCATTTCAGTACAAAATGGGTACAATTCACTCCATGGACTGCCTGAATTACTGTGGAGAAATCCAAACATCTCCACAGACTGTTCCTACAACGGAGTTTTTTATCTGCTGTGTGGAAGGCAACGACAGCACGTGCACAGGAGAAAACAAGGAGGGCACTTTTCCACACTTCGGCTTGGAACAGCTGTGACTTTCCAGCTTCAAGTCCCAGGAGGGAAGGAAATAGCAGAATAACCTGTTACCGGATTGCAGCCATCTCCGGGGACAGAGGTGGAAAAATTTTTTTCCCGTTCATTTCCTTGCCTCGAATGAGGACAATACAAAATTAGTCCCTAAAGGGAAAATTCTGGCACACATTCTGTGAAGGAGAAAATAATGTTTTTAATGGGCTGTTTCAGGTTTAGCACTTGCTGTCATGTGAGTGGATGAGGCACATCCTTCAATCTCCATGGAGCTTCAGCCTTCAAAAAAAAAACCCAAAAAAGCAACAAAAAACACGCAAAAAAAGCCCCATTTCTCTAGAACCACATAAATGTCAGAAAAATCCCTGTGAACCTTCACATTTGACTCCTCCCAAGCTCAGGGAGGGACATCTCACAGCCCACGGCACATTTGACATTTACACCAATGTCAAATGCATCAATGCACATCCACTTCCCAGCTTTCACCGGAACTCAAGGGAACCTCCATCCCTGTCACCTCCCTGCAGCCTGCCGGGTCTCCAGCGCTTCCTGAGGTCCTGTGGCTATGGGCTAAGGCCCGGAGGGATTGAGCCCACCCTCCTGTCACACAACCAGTGGCTTGCAGCTCGTCTGACAGCCCAGCCGCTTTACTCCCAGCCTGCAGAGGTCTATTGGGTTTGCACAACCAGCTTTTGGTAGCAGGGGGACTACAGGGGTGGCTTTTGTGAGGAGCTGCCAGAAGCTTTCTCACATATCTGGCAGAGCCACTGCCAGCTGGCTCCAAGATGGACACACGGCTGGTCAAGGCCAAGCCTATCAGAAATGGTGGCAATGCCTCTGTGATAACACATTTGAGAAGGAAAGAAAAAAACTTATTGCGCAGATGTAATTGCGGCCAGAGAAGAGCAGAGTGAGAACAACAGAGAGGAACAACTTTGCAGACACCAAGGCCAGTGGAGAAGGAGGGGGAGAAGGTGCTCCATGCACCAGACCTGAGATTCCCCTGCAGTCACGATGAAGACCACGGTGAAGCAGAGTATCCCCCTGCAGCCCATGGAGGTCCATGGGGATGCAGAGATCCCCTTGTAACCTATGGAGGAGCCCCGTGCTGGAGCAGGTGGATGCCTGAAAGAAGGCTTTGACTCCATGGGAAGCCTGTGCTGGAGCAGGCTCCTGCCAGGGACCTGCAGACCCGTGGAGAGAGGAACCCACATTGGAACAGGTTCCCCGGCAGGACTTGTGACCCTGTGGGGGACTCACGCTGGAGCAGGCTGTTCCTGGAGGACTGCAGCGCATGGAAGAGTTGGTCCTGTTGGAGCAGCTCTGAAGAACTGTTGCCCACGATAAAGATTCCCATTGGAGAAGTTCGTGGGAGGGAACTGCTGGAGCAGGTGAAGGACTCCTCTCCCTGAGCAGTAGAAGAAACAACATGTGATGAACTGACCATAATCTCCATTCCCTATCTCCCTGCGCCGCTGTCGGGCGAGAGGGACGGAAGGGGGGAAGGTGTTTTTAGGATTCATTTTACTTCTCATTATCATGTTCTGATTTTGCTCGTAGTAAACTCAATTGAAATCCTCGAGTTCAGCCTGCTTTGCCGGTAATCGGTTTGTGATCTGCCCCGGTGCCTATCTCAACCCGTGAGCCTTTCGTTTTGTTCCCTCTCCCCTGCCCGCTTGCGGAAGGCAGGGATGGAGCGGGGTCCCTGCGAGCCTGGCACCAGCCCAGGGCCGTCCCACACGCTCCGGGATCCCGTTCCTCGCCTGAGCGCGCGGAAAGGGGCGGGAACAGCCGGGCTGTGGCGGCGGCGGCGGCGATTGGCCAGAGGGCAGGGAGGGGGCGGAGCCCGGCGCGCGCTCGGCACTCCCGCGGCTCCTGCGCCCTTCCCGCCGCCACGTCGCCGCGGCAACGGCGCGACCTGCGCGCGCTGTCATGGCGGCGCCCAGCGCGGCGGTGAGAGAGGGCCCCGTGCGGCTCCGCGCCGCCCCCGCCGCACGGCGCTGAAATCTCTCTTCTCTCCTTTCCCCCGCAGGAGCAGCACTGGCTGCGGGCGGCTCGGGACTTCGCTCGCCGGGCGCTCCCGGGGCCGGACGGGCAGGAGCCAGCGGCGCTGGAGGCGGTGCTGCGGTGCCTGCGGGGCGCGGGCGGCGGGACGCTGCCGCTCGGCTACAGGTGACAGCGGGGCGGAGAGCAGGGAACGGGGCGGGGGGAGGGGGGTCCGGTGCCCACGCGCGGCCCTCCCGGGAGCTCGGCACGGCTCGTTCCTGCGCGATGCCCGCCCCGGATGCTGACTGTGGGAGGGATGTTGTCGAACAGGGGTAACCGCACGCGTTGCTTTGGCCTCGGCGCGCCCCCGCCGCCCTTGCGGTGTGATTAAGCACCGTATCCGCCTGTCTGCGGTAGGTAGAGCGTGTAGCCAAAGTGGGGTATCTGCCGAGGCGAGCGTTTGCACGGCAGCTTCCCGGCTGGATCCTGCTGGCCCGCTCAGGAGGATGTTTCTGGGCATGGTCTCCCAACGTCTTGGCCAGCCGAGCTCAGTGTTCGAGTGTGTGCTCTTAAAAAGGGGGAATCTAGGATAACATGCTCCATATTTTAGTTGATAAAAGGCTTTTGCGTTCTCACCATCATGAAAAACATGCAGCTTGTTGAGAGATATCCATATTGGAAAGTTTGGCTTGTCCGGATCTGTTTCCCTCTTGCTCCAACTTGTGGGAGAGTTAAAATCTCTGGCACGGCCAGTTTTGGGAGAAAAGGAATTGATTAGGGATTTGTGACCTTTAACTAATAGTTAATAAATGTAGGTGGCCGATCTTTCACGCCAGCTAAACCTATCTCATTTAAGCCATATATTTTCCTGTGTATTTTATGACATTTAAATGAGAGTTTGGTTTATATTCAGAAGAATTCATAGAGAAGAGCTGAAGGTACTTGGTGTGTATCTCCTAAGGGGCCAGTAGTCTGTGTGTGAGCATCATGCTACACCCACAACTAACCACCAAGCTCTGGAGCATGAGGAGAGAGACTGTTTGCTTCTGTATGTGATAACCATGAGCCAGTGTCCTGCTGTAGTTCTGGTTTCTCCCAAGAAGAACTCAGAACATTTGACAAAAATACGAGCAGCACTGTGTTTAAGTGGATCATAGGTACCGGTATTATTCCTGGTGGTGCTCTGTCTCTGAAGATGGAGGAGTTTCAGCTAATGGAATTTTCAACTAATGCCCAGATAATTTTCCTCCAAAATGCACAGCGTAAGTGGAAAATGCATAAATTTATGTCTTATGATTAATTTTTTTGTATCTATATACTCTTTACTGCTGATTCAGACCCATTGCTCATCTGGACTAGTTTCTTGCTTTGAACTTTTGATCCCTGATTAATCAAGTGAAACTCTTCAAATTCACATGCTTTGAATTTGATCATGTCCTGCTCCTGAGCAAGTGGGTGTTGTGAATAGAGCTCCAGTTTCACAACATAAAATTGTCAGTGAAGTTCACGGGAAGCCAGTACCAAAATCACTAGCTGGAGAACAGTTTGTGTTGGCTCTTTCAGTGCTGATATTAGGGTACTTTGCAAACTGAGTTCTTTGTACATCCTGCTATATTCTTGCTTTTCTTTTCTTTTCTTTCTTTTTTCCAGTTTCATCTCCATCTCTGACCTACAGCATCAGCAGCACATACCATGCTGCAGCCACCTGAGCTGGAGCACTAATGAATTTAAGGAATGGTCCCACCAAGGACAAGGTGCTTTACCCATGCAGAGCACTTTGCCACGGACTTACCTGATCCTGGTTGGCTGTTTAACAGATGGAAGGCAAGAAAACAAGGAAAAGTTGGTAGATGGTTGCCTATATGTGAGGGACAATACTGGGATAATTCCATGTGAGGTATGTCCTCGGTCTGAGGGGTTCTGTGTTTATTCCCAGTTCTGGGGCAGTGGCACAAACCACCAGGGGTTTCAGGTGTTCTACTAGAGTTTAGTGAAGGAAATAACGTGTAACAGGCAGGAAAAAGGCAAGCTCACATCCTGGGCAGAGGATAGAACATGTCAAATTTGCCATTGCTACGAGAAGAAATATTGTATGTACTGGCTTGGAAAAAAGAGACAGCCAGTACAGGTCTTTTAAATTCACCACAGTACACGGTGGCCTGGGAGACCTTCCCACTCTTTGCTGACTTCCAGTTACTAGAACACAAATGACTTTCTGGAGAGTTGTACTGGGTGTTCAGTGATGCATTGATGACATACTTTCAGGAAATAATAGCTTGCATGACAAGTGACTTAAAAGCCTCCTGAAGGTCATTCATTGCAAGTGGAGTAGAGATAACAAGTAACCTCTAGAGTGGTGGTGACAGAGCACTGAAGTTGTGCTTTCCAAGGAGACAAAGTCTAGCAAAAGGTTGTGTTGGTAAGAACTTCTAACTGAAAACACAGGGGCAAAAGAAAGCAGGCAAGAATTTTAGAAAAATAGTCTGAAAGTAACTAAGCCTTGCAGTGAATTAATTATCACCTTTCTGTGAGGTTGTGATTATAACCCAGGATGTGCTATCTGTAAAGCTCAGCAATCTGTTCCAGATTTGCATCTGGAAGAACAGAAGTTCTCCATGCAAGGTAAGAGAGTGGGCAGAAAACACTGCTCTCGTTTAGTGATGAAGCCCAGCAGCAGGACAAGAGTTTGTGATGCACATGAAAGGGTGTATTAGTAATGAACATTGTAAGCAGTGCTGAGAAAACAAACTGAAACTCATTTCAAGCTTCAATCTCATTATCTTTTGGTTTAGCTCTTGCACTTCGAACTGGAGTGGCTGGAGTCACTGTTTGTCTTCCCAAGCTGGTCATATATACCACAGACAGACCAGAGTGCAGCAGGGTACTTGGAAATCCTGGTGGATCCAGTGCCAGTAAATGCCCCAAAGGAAGTACTTCACAGCATTCCAGTCACCTCCCCAGTGTCAGCCGAGCCACTGCTTACCTCCAGGTAAACACCTACCGTGCCCAACTCCATCATAGCACTGTCTGGCTTGGCAAGGTAACATGAAGAGCGTTTGGCTTAGAAAGAGAGCAATTCTGTTTCTGCCACGTGTGGAAGCATAGCAGTGAGTGGTGGAAGTAAGAGTTATACAACAAAGCCACTTTTCTTTAATCATCTGTTTTCCAGGATTTTATTGGAAGTTTTTATTCTGTAATTTGAAAAAAAATAAGACCAATTCTAAGTGTTTCCAGATGTAATTTCATATTACAGAATGAATATTAGAACAGTGTTGATTCAGCTGTCATTGAGGCTAAAATTCACTCTTTTGATCAGCACAACTCTTTTTTTTTGAACCTCCAGTGAACCAAAAGTATAATTGAAAGTAATCCTATATTGTATTATGATGTTAATATGTGCCACTGGTCAAGTTCTTAGCAGATTACTGAGATTAAAGTGCCAGTGAAATGTCAACTGATAGAAGTAACTGTGCTTTAGTTTACAGTATGTGAAAATGAGCCAATGGAATTGCAAATCTTACTGAGTTGATAATTTCAAGTTGTGCTAGATTATGTTTTTTCTTCTTGAGTATTCTTGGTGTAATTTAATTACAATAAAATGTCACTAATCATGCTGCTTTAGTTTCATTTTAGTTATCTTTTGTTTTTATTTGCCTTATCTGCTCGTAAGAAAGTAATTTTAAACTTAAGTGTTTGATCTAGCTCAAGGAACCATTCTAAACAAGAAAATTATTTCCGTATTTCAATATGGAATATTGAAATATTTTCTCTGGCTTTTAGCATAAAGCTCCTTTGTTTTTGACTGATACCTGACTGATTTTCCATGTTACTACTTTAAAAATGTTATCAGTGAGGTGCTGGTGCTACCGTGTGTGTACTACTGGTTGGGGTTTTCTTAGTCATAAAGTTAGATAACTGTTTAGAAATTTTGGAATCAAGAATATCTTTGTTTAGATTAAGTGGAATGGTTATATTCAAGTCCAGTAAGGGCTGAAATAAAAATTACAAACATAAATATTTTTGAAATTACTTTTTAAAAAGTCTTTGGAAATGCAGGTTTGAAACAACAAACAGAATTGATTTCAGAAACGAAATATCATCTCTCGCCTCTCATCTGCTTTCAGTTTTGCTGCTCTTTCACTCTGTGCCAAGTTTTTTAGAAAGACTCCATTGTTGCTTTCAGGCCTCTTGTTTATAGGCTTAGAGCTTCCATAGTGTTGTGTTCCATGGACCTACAAATCTGGGTTCTGTTTTCTGCAGAAGAATTGCTTGTGACTTTTTTCTTCTTTAGACCAACAATTAGCTTCTTGTTTGTGGTAAAACTTTTTGTAACCTGGCTGTTGTCATGGAGTGTGTGAATTTGTTCTTCTGTTCCTTCTGTCTTCAAATACTAAAATGTCAAAGGGATTTAGTATAGAACAGTTAAAGTACAAATTTTGTAGCCAAATATTGTTTTGAAAACCTCTCTGAGAGATTGACCATATTACTTCCTTGGATCCGTTATTCCTGGAAAGTACATGCTGCCTATTTGTTTATTTTGCTTTTGAGATACTTCTGAGCTTTTCTTTCATCTCTAATTTCAGTTGTTTCTTCAATTGCCCTCTAGGATTCCATGTAAGAAAAGATCAAAGCTTACTGTAGCAGGGGAATTGACCAGACTCGGGCCTCTCCTTTGTGTTCACCACAAGATATTCTTCTTTCTGTTTCTGAAGTGCTTTGCCTCAGCTGTTTGTATCCCTGTGCTGGTGCAAGTAAGTCCTTGGAATTTTACTCACAAATTCACTGTCTGGATCTGTGTATGTGCTAGTTGATTAATTCTTTGAAGCTTGCCCTTGATTTCCTAATTTGATTTATTCTTCCTTTTACTAGAGATATCTTTTTAATTGCACCCAGTGTACAATAGTCTTGGTACGTAAGAAGTCTGTTTCTGTGTCCTGCAGAAATACAGTCCTTCTCCCTCATGCAGTTGCAGTGTCCCTGAATGTCTTGCAGATACGGCCCTTTTTTGCTAAGAGTGTGAGACAATCCTCTGGGTGGAAAAAGGTTTTTTGGGTGGGGTCATTTGGGTCAGGAAGAACTTTTTAACTGGAGGTGATGCTGATGTTGCTTTTGGTTTCTCTGCTCTAGAAACCCAGCCAGCTGCTGTGGCATCATGTCTTCCAGCTGGGTCACAGATACACAATCACAGGCCTGAGTATGTCCAGCCTGAAGAAATCTGGACAAAAAATGTTCGTCACCAGTGTTTATTCCTGCCTTCTGCCCTACTGTGCAGAGCAGGTGAGGGAGCAGCCACTGAACAGTGCTTGGCAAGGGGAATCCACTCAGTCTTCTTCCCTTGAGACTGCTGAGCAGCTCAGTTGCTCCTTGGAGCTAGGGGCTGAAGAGGAGAGGCCAAGATCAACCAAAGAGTCCAAGATCATCTCCTATGTGGTAAGGATTCATAGGCTTAGCCTTCACCCAGTCATGCACTGGGGTTTCATCTCCTGGCCTGCAAGGAGCATTATTTCCCATCATTAGTTTATTTTCTTACTGCTCAGGCCTGTAAGTCTCTTATATTTTGGGACTCTCTACACTCATCTTACTTTCTGTTTGCTTTCTGTTTAGGGATTTGTCACCAAAATACTCAATGTCCAAGCTGGTCTCTTTTTACTGGATAACCAAGTCTGCTTGTGCCTTGCTTACCAGCCACTGCTGAACTCTGCACGGGGACTCCGACCGGGAGCGTGTGTGGAGGTAAGCTGAGTCTTGCAATGTCATGAAGTATTCAGTGGAAAAGGTTCAGGCCCTGGGGATGGCTTGTGAGTGTGTGGTGAACAGAAGGCTATGGGAACATGGGAATTATTTCAGCAAGTATCTGGAACAAAACTGGAGATCGTACTGGGTAGACTTAGTCATGAGAGTTGATATGATTTATCTGATTCCTTCCTAAAGTGCTCAGTGCCTCAGGCCTGATTATAGACAATCCAGCAGAGAAAGGATTTAAGGTGGGGTAACAGTTTTGGGGAGTGGTGCCAGACTGCCTATCTCTTCTCTTACACTCTATGTCTGTGTATCCCAGCTCATCGATGTCCACCTCCTGCAAAAGCCTCTGGTGTCCTTCCCTTTCACTGTACTTGGTGCTTGCCTGAGCAGCACGGTTGTGCTGAAGAGTTTTTCAAGGCTCAGCACCCCCTACCAGCCACTGGCCTCTTCGGGAAATCTGTGCTTACAGCTGCTCTTCCGCTTCAATCTTGGAATGCCACTGTACCTCTGGCTGGTGAGCCTCCTGGAGACGTTTGAGGAGAGGTGAGGACACTTCTTCTGAAGTCAGGCTATGCCTAAATGTGCTTTGTAGGTTACCTGGGTGTTTTCTAGACCAAGGGATCACAAAACTACTGTGCTTGGATACTACGAGCAGTAATTGCTTCTGGTTTATTGGCCTAAGTAAGCCATTCATCCAAACTTCACATCGTGTCCAGTTGCTTGTAACCTTGCAGTTGCTCTTATGAGAAATTCCTGTGCATTTTTGAAGTGCAGCTGAGGTAAAGCTCTTGGGAAGCTGCAGCACTTCAGAGCATTGTACTCACATAATCCTGCCTGGAATGTTTTCTCCTGAAATAAAGAAGCACCATAGGGGTGTCTGCCTGCCAATGTGGTTTGCTTGGCAGATCGAGGTGGGCACAGAGGCTGAAGCTGGAAACTGGTGCTACAACTAGGTCACAACTAATGTAAAGGCTCTTGTGTCCTGACTGTGCACAGAAGCAGCAGTAGCTGCTCAGCATCACTTTGAGATATTCTGAGCATTGCCAGAAGTGTGATCATTTGTTTGAGAGTCTCTGTCTTGGCAGATTTTCCCACCCATGATTACCTCCAAGTCTTCCAGATGGCTTTCTGCTCTCCCTCACGCTGCACTCTGTTCACAGGACAGCTGTGGGCCAGTTTCTGGGTTTACTTCTGGCTTCTGTTAGTGAAAATATTTGTGTTTGTTCTGGAACACTTACAGTTGATCACTGTAACTGCTGCTTTAGACTTTAAGTAGCAGTTTATAGAATGCTCAGTGTTCTGTGCTTTACTGGCACTGTGGAATTTTGACTATGCTACCAATAAAACAGCTTCAGTTTTGCCCTGAGAATTATGCTAGCTGTAAGTTTCAGGTTTTATTATCTTTTTCACTTTCTTTAAATGTGACTGCTAAGTCCTGCTACTGCTTAAAAATTGTTCCAATGAGTGCTATCTCTTTTCATTCGAGTTCACTCTCTGTCATATTTTAGCTGGCAATGTGATCACTTCCAGGTATTCAAAAGCAGTAAGCTAAAGTTCTGAAACTAATTCTACATGAGGAAAATATTGGAATAAGAGTAGTCTGTGGTTGTTTCTGCCTTGTGATTTTTTTTTTTTGCATCCTGTGAAAGAAAGCCAAGTGTACCTAACATGAGTAATTGTATCAAGCCCAGCCTAAATGCATGGAGATCCATTTGTGTGACCTAGAGGGAGATGATCTTCATGTCATTTGTTTTTCTGGCTGTTTGAGTTTTGAGATTTTGCCAGTCTGTCCATTTCTGTGGATTTTCCTGTTCCTTGTCTGCCCAACATAAATCTGCGTCAGCCTTAAATGTTCCGTTTTTTAATCACTTCGTGTTTTTTGTCATCTCTGTAGTTCTTGACCTATACAGCATATTCACTCATAACAAGCAGGAAGAGTCCCTGACTTAGATGCAAGACTCACTAAAATGCAAGGACTGCTTGTGATTTTAATGGTCATAACTTTTTTTCAGGTTTTCTTGTTTCTTTGGGCGCCGTCGACTGCTTAGCTCTACTCACCAAAACCCTGGAGCTGCTGAAAAGTTCCTTGTCCCCCTTCTGCAAGCTATGGTGGCAGACAGAGAGGAAACAAGAGATATTTATAATGAAATTCTAGCAAAAATACACCAGTGTCCCCTGCAGACAGTGAGTAAATGTTCTGTGAGCTGTTTCTCTTTCTCTGATGGGAAGAAACTCAGCTGATTCAGTCTTTCTCTCTTTTGTTCTTCATAGTATTTGACTCTGAATCCTCCATGCCAGGCCCCATCTCTGTCTGCAGTTTGCTGTGTGGCAGAACAGAAGAGCTGGGAAGGCTTCAGTCCATCACAGTTGCTTTCCCCCTTGGAGGCACAGCATATGGGCACCCAAGAGCTGAATCGCAGACTGGCCTGGTCCTACTGCACCCTCTCAGCAGAAAGTTTCCAGCCCCAACTGGTAAGTGCTTTGTTCTCTCTCCTGTCTGTGCCTTGAGAGCTCCTGGTTCTCACCATGCCTTTTAGCACCCTGTCAAGCACATGCCTCTTCCTCCTATTAGGGAATGACACTACTTTTCTCACTGTGGTGTGTTGAAAACAGACTGAATTTGAGCTGCTGCTACACACACTTTGATTTATGGTTTTCAAAGATAGGAATAGCTTGATGCTCTTTGCAGCTTCCTTTCTGTTGTAGATACTTCTGGGTGTGTTGAGGGTCTCCTCCAGGAGCAGTTCTCTCCAGCTGCAGGACAAGAGCAGCACGCTTCCCTGTGTGATCTCCCATAGGGATGGTAGCCCCTTTGCCCAGACAGCTCTCATAGGTATGTCCCACTAAACTGTATTTGAGTGCTGAGCTTTTGCTCTTCTGCCTTCCAGCTCCAAGACAAGGAAGAAGAGATGTGGTGCGGAGATGCTGAACTGTCACTGCCTGACCTCGTGACTTTAAAATGAGGATATTGACCTGACTGGTTTTGTGTTTTCTTTTTATTTAGCTCAGCTCTTTTCTCTGATGTGTTTTCAGGATCACTCTTGCAGGTGGAAAACTACCAGCTTGTAGTGGAAAGATTCTTAAAGACTGATTTTCCCTCCTGGGAACACCTGGAAAATCTGGAGCATGTGAAAGAGAAAAAAACTAGGTGAGTCCCTTTATTCAGTGTACAGGTAAAATCATCACTTTCCAGTTCCATGAGTATTTTGGACTGTAGTAAGCCTTCTTATCAACATAGCATTTCAGTGCCAAAGCAACTGTTCTTTGCTATTTGCATTAAATGAGCTCTTTCTCAGCAACAAACCCACCATCTGCCTTTAGTTGAGAGTGCATGCAGCCTGGGAGCTGCCCTCCATGTCACTCTTTCCCACTGCTCCTGCTGAGTACCTGTGGGGCACTCACTGGAAGTGCTTTTCCCAGATAAGCATTTGTTTTGAACAGCCATGTGTCAGGAATAGGGAGTTTCACTGTTACCATTTGTCATTTCAGTGTTTATGTGCAGTTCTACTTTGAGGATGTTCAGGTTCTTCATGCTGCTGAAGGACAAATCCAGAAAGGCCTTAGGAGTGGAAACAGCTCCCGTTTGAGGAAGAAGAAAGATGGCAGCACAACATCTGAGCTGGAAACCCCAGAGGCAAAAATGCTGAAACTGGAGGATCCTAAGGCAGATACTGGCAGAGATGAGAACTGTCAGGGGGAACAGAGCAGCACCAGAAAAACGAGCTGTGTATCTCACCTGTTCTTGGTTACCCAGAAAGAGGGTCTCATGTTGCGCAATTACCAACTGCCCACAGAAGAAGATAAGGAAGCACATGAGCTGCAGCGCAGTTTCCAAGTCACAGTGCTGTGGCTGGGCACACCACGGCTCTGGAGCCACCCCAGAGAAATTGGGAATCTACCAGAGCTGGGGGAGACTGGCTGTGATGGAGAAGAGGGCGTGATGCAGCAAGAAGTGAGGCAGCTTTGGGGTGTGGTTTGATAAGTCCGGCTCCTCAGTGAGCCTGTGTGGTAATTCAGTATCAAAGGAAAGGTGATTTTTGTGTTGGGTATAGCTGTGTGTTTGTGCCGGCAAATTCCTTCTTGCACCCCAAGCAAGTTCTGTCTCCTCTCTGTCACCTTCCTGTAAATGCATCTGCCTTCTCTTACTCTTGGTGGTGCTAACCTTAGTGATCCAACAAGACATCCTCTGGGCTGGGCTTGCTGTCTTTTTGCTGTATTTTTCATTCCATACCTAACAGTTCTCATCACCCTGTCTCTCTCTCTTATTCCTTGCCCCACCAGGCACTACTGCTCTTTATGGGGAAGTCTCTGCGATGGTTTCCATTCCTGCACGTGGATGGACTGTATCGCTTCATTGTGCCCTGCTGCTCGGTAAGAGAGAAGTTGCTGTGCTGTTCTCACTTGGAGACTTTTGCTGAACTGCATGTGGGAGTTGAGGAGTCAGAGGGTGACTAAGCTGTTTTCAAGGCTTGGAATTTCCTTCTGTCTTGCCAAGAAACTGCTTATGTTCTGTGTTTTATTAAAATTCTCAGAGCTCCGAGTTCAGTGGAATTTTTTTTTCATTCTGTAACCATTGTTCTTCACTTTTTCCCTATATGACTTTAATCTCCTTCCTTCTAATAGTCTTCTGTTTTGCCTTATCACTCTTATCTCAGGACTTGGAAGTGTTTGACAAGCTCTGTTTCCCACCTGTGCTAGCAACATTCCCGAGCAGACCATCCTGTCCCCTGTGCCTGCCTGTCCAAGATAGCTGGCACTTACAGCATGAGACCTGGATCTCCTGTCTGCCTGAGCACCAGGTATGCAGTGCCTTATTGCACAGGGCTTTCACAGGCTACTGGTAGATCTCTCCAGAACTACCTAGAAAATTATCACTACAGAGTATCTTGTTGATGAGACTGTTCTGCTCTAAGTTCCATCAGAGGCTGCTTCTGGGCTTCACATTTTCCTGCTTCAGAATTCATCTGGAGAGGAAGCATGAGTTGCTTGACCTAGTTCTGAGCAGGCAGAGTTTGTCTTTTCTGCTTTGGCTGGGGATGCCTGTAAACTGCAACCTGTCTGAGGCTATGTCTCCCTCACTTTTAGCTGACAGCCATGTCAGTGCTGACAGGCATGGACCAGAGAACTTCCTCCATCCCAGAAGTGCTTAGCAGCAGGTATGTTGGTCGCCCCAAACTACAAGTGACTGTGTCTTAGGGAATGGCTCTGTGTTAATTTTTATTGGGAAGTGCTACATTAAACTGCGATGAAATGTCCACCCTAGGAATATAGTTTGGAAAACCTGTATGCAAGTAGTCCAGACTTCTCCTGTCCTGGTTATTGAAGCTAAAAGGGATTGTAGGTGACAAAACTGCAAAATGATGTCTAGAAAGTGGTTCAGCTACTGCTGGTGTGGACTAAGTCCCAAAGGAGTGGAAACAAGCACAGCAGGGAAAATCAGACTGAATGTATGAATTTTTTTTTGTTTGCTTTAGATTGTTTTAGCATACCTTGCTCAAACAAATACTAAGGTTAGAAGCTTTTCTGTTCAAAGCATGTTTAATCTGGGGTGATATGCACATACACTGGATTTTTCACCAGCGCTTTATGAAAAACTGTTTTCTTTGCTTGGCTTCTTCCTCTAATTCAGAAAAACAATTAGGAGTTTAGCAGATAGGAAGGCTGTAATGCCTCACCCTTCATCTTCACTGCTGAGCCTGAAGCAGCAGAAAGCAAAGGGGCCTCTTGTGCCTGGGAGGGGTAAGCTGCAGCAAGCTGTCCTCCATCCAGTAGCTCAGGTGCTCAAGGGCAGGTTCCCCAGAAACTGGGCTTAACCAACAGTGCTCCTCTTCGTGGCAATCTTGAAGTCAGGCCTTCTTCCACTCCCTTTGTCTTCAGGCAGGATAAAAATCCTGGTTTGCTCTCAGTTTTACAGGTTCCCTTGTTTCTTTCTGTGGTGAGATCGTGGAGAGGACCTTGTGTGCCTCTCCCAAGAATGAGAAGCCACCTGTGATTGTTCCAAAGCAGAAAGGTGAGTTTGTGGCAGTCTGTTGGGAAGCAACAGATTGGTTCTTGCTTCTTTCTGTTTCAGAGAGCCAATGCACTTGGCTAAGTGTGCTGCTGGGTCTGGGAATAGTGGAAGTATGCCAGGATGTTGCATCCTGTTGCATGTCAAAGGGCTTGGAAACTGCACGCTCTGTATGTGGAGATGGGAATGGGAATGTGGTGCCCAAAAAACCTAGGAGGTGGAACAGTGATAGCCTCATTGTGATGGGAGGAAAAACCCCTCTAGCAGGCCCAGCTCAGTGACAGGCCATGCTGCCCGTGTGAGTGAGCTCATGGTCTATGTGGTTCTGTGCCTCCTCAGGGACTTTGCTGTCCAGGGATCACAGCGTGAAGCTCAGCGTCTCAGCTGATCCAGGCTCTCCTGTTGTCATGGACATTTACATTACTGCCACCTACCTGCAGCAGCTCTGGGGTTTGCTACCTGGAGCCAAGGTCCTCTTCCAGAACTTGGAACGCAAGATCTCAAGGTGTTCCTGTCTTTAGAACCCTCTCTTACTGTCCTTGAAACCAGCTCTTAATCTGACCTCCTCTGTGGACTTCCCTCATACCTTGTCCAAACCCTCATGTCTCCCAATCCCTTACCATAAGTTATTTTCCTACCATGTTACAAATGAAGATCAGCCCAGTCATCCCAAGAAAACTTGAGTGTTTGGTTTCTGTGAGCTCTTTCTGACGACTGCTCTTTCATATTGCAGATTCCATAATGTTTATTGCACATACATTGCCTCCAGCTGCGTGAGCATTGTATCTCTGCCAGCTTCTCACTTACCTTTTCCTTCTTGGTAAGTATTGGGTCTGTTCTCATGTTACAGTGTTCCAAGAAAGGCTTCTATGTTCCAAGATTCTCAAATTCCTATTTCTTCTAGTCCTGCAGGAGAAGCCTCATGCCCCTCACTAGTGTTTCTATCCAGCTTGAGACCTCAGCAGCAAAACCTGGCCCAGGCCCGGATTTTATGCCACTTGTCCTGTGTACTGACTGTGTGCCTGCAATGGATTTGCTCACTTTGCAGCTGCATCTTCAAAGAGGTATTCAAGCTTCCACAAACGTAATTTGTGAGAGGTCTTGCAGATTTTTTACTCTCATACATCCTTTGCTACCATGTAGAAGAAATGAGCGTTCCCATCTCAATTGCAAACCCTCTTTTCCAATGTCTGAGAAGGACTTGCATATTAGAAAGGGACCAAAGTGATAACTGATTAGAAGTATGTATCTGATGCCAGGCAGGCTGCTAGGTAGGACTGGGGGTGATGTGAGGACATCGAAGAGGACAGTTCTACTCTGTTAATGCTCTGCTTTTCCCATGTTCACTGCTATTGGGGATCAGCACCTTGCAGCAGGTGATTTTTGTCCCCATATAAACTTTTCCCAGGACACTCATTGGAAATGCAGTGAAATTCTTTACACCTTTGCATACTTAATTAGGGAAGGGTTAAAATAAGCAGTGGCCCTTCCCCTTGTCACTTACACCACCCATACTTAGCTGTAACTTTATTCTTCCTTCAGGGGAGGTGCACCCGGTACAATCCTCCATGTCCCTCGCAAACAGGAGTGAGGCAAGCCAGTGCACGGTAAGTGCTATAGAGATTAGGTGTGGGAAGAGGTGGGGAGGAGGGAACAAATTACACCACAAACAGGAAGGAGAAAATCATATCAAGGATGGGATGTGGACAGAACAGCAAAGATGGAGTTATCACATCTGAGATGTGAACAAACTCTCTACTGAGATCTGTTGTCTGGGGTGTGGCCCTTGTGAGGGAGCCAGGCACTGTCCTGCCCTCCCTCTGATCCCAGCCTGTCTGCTCTCTGCACAGGGTGCTGGTGGAGGATGGAACAGGTGAAGCTGTGGTGCTCTGCAGGAATGAACATGTGGCAGCAGTGCTGGGCCTGAGCCTTCTCGAGTGGGAAGCTGTGCAGAGCTGTGTGCAGAGCAGGGGCAGTGTGTACATTCAGCACGGGGAAGCTCCTGGAACAGGGGTGAGTGGGTTTTTCCAGCAGCAATTGCAGCGTCTTGGGTTCAAGTCTTGGCTGGACAGGATTTCCCTTTGCTCTGGGTGTTCCACAGCCTCCCTGCCTCCCTCTGAACACTCCCTGGCAACACATTCTTTCCATCCTCAGTGTCTAGAGGAACCTGAGGATCTCGTTGCTTGCTACCTAAGGAGTCTGTGCAGGAGTCCTCTCATTTGTCGCCCTATCCTGTTGGATTTCAGCCTAGACAGGAAGCCCTCCAAGATCCTGCAGCCTGGTAAGGAAGTACTGCTGACTTTTCTAATATTTAGTGTGGGAAGGAAGGGAGGAGGCATCTCGCCACTCTGCGGAAGGAGAGGTGCCTTCACTGCCCACAAAGCAAGATCTTTGAAGGATTTTCCTGGAATTTTGTTTTCTGTAGTGTAGAACCAAGTTGTGTCTTAGTAGATCCATGGCTATGAAAACAGAGAAATAATATTACAGAAATCACTAAAACAACATACATGAATTTTTCTACTTCACACTGAAACATAATTTTGAGAAAGATTCTCAGTCCTTATCTGGGACAGGAATCTGATCAGCCAGAGTTATTGTGTAGAACTCTCAAATCAAGTGGGTTTTGACTTTAGACAGGACAGCATGTAGGTTCAATAGTAGGCCTGTAAATCCTCACCTGGAAATCAGCACTGAAGTGTTTTGAATTCAGGAGTGCTGAGGTCTGAGCTCATGCTGTCAAAACTGTGCAGTTGCTGTGTTAAGGGGACATTCTTCATACCAATTCTTGACTGTTTGCACAAGTACCTAGTGCTTAAATTGAGTCCAGGTGCTGCAGGGGTTGATTTGCTAGGCTCCCCAGAGGATGCTCTGCAGTGGAGACTGTTTGTGGCTGTCATGTACACTGTCCATAAAGGCAGGTCGCTGATACTGATAGAGGATACAAAGCTCAGTGCATCAGCTCTGTGAGCACATAGTTCACAGTGTTTCACAGTGTAGAATGTCTGTTTCCTCCAAGTTGGAGGGATGCTGGCAAAATGCATTCCTCTGCCTACATCCTGGGATCATTCATCATGCTGTCCTCTGAGGTTTAGTAGATGCTAAGCAGCTGCTGCAAGGCCTTCCCTCCCCCAGCAACTTCTGCAGCTGTGTGCTAGAGCAGAGCCAGAGCCCTGTACTGAGTTGTTACCCATTGTGTCTCTCCCCTGCAGCTCCCCTGCAGCTGCGGAATTTTCGCTGTGGTGAAGTGGAGTTTGTGTCACAAGTGGGGCCTCGTGCGAGCCTGCTGTGCCTGCAGGTGGAGGAAGTGGGACAAGATGCCTTACGCTACCTGAACAGCCAGAGGATGAGCAAGACCTCCAGTTCCTGCTGAGTGGGAGCCACTGCTTAATATCTCTCCCAGTGGGAGAGGAGTTATGGGATCAGGAGCTTTTTTAATCTCCTTTTCAGTGGGAGCACGAGCCTGTGAGCACAGAGTGAAGCGTGCGGTCAAGCAGCTGCTGTGTGACCTGTGGAATTTGTGAACGGTCACTCTGGGCCGTTGTCCACCAGTGATACTGGGCTACGTTTTGGAAGAGACATGTTCAGTGCTTCCTATGTGACAGCTGTTGCCTTGGGCCTAGGGCACACAATGTGTGCATTTTGTGTGGTAGCATCTACTAAATAAAGCTATGAAAATATTACTTAAAGAACACCATATCTGTTCTAGAGTCTATTTTAGTATTAAGATCTACTTGCTATATGGTGACCGTTAACAAAACTATACAGTTCTCACAGGGTATGGTTTTCTTAACCTAATTGAAATTATTAAAATTACACTTTTAAAGCATCTCCTTCAAGAAGAGAAGGGAAGTAAGTTGTTTTTTGGAGACCTAATCACGATACTAAGTGACAAGATTATTTGGGCATTGTTTTGCAGTTTATGAACAGAAGCCTGAACATGGGGCTGGTAACAAGAGACAGGCACTGAGCTGTGATACAGACAGTGGGTTTATTGAGCATCAGTGAAGTATCTTTCCTCTCAAGGCCTGCTGTCCACTTCTGAGAGCAAAGTGTGAGTGGCACAAGACCTGATAGATGCCACCATTTAGTAAAGTTCTGAGACTCCATCCTAAAAGGTTGCCAAAATAGCTTAAAGCTTAAAGAGGTCTCTGCAAGTTTTGCTGTGGCAGCCTTATTTTCTGTAGGTGCTTTCTGCAAAACAGAGAAGATTTTACTAAAGCTTACTCTCCACCCTCCAGAAAGAAAAGAAAACCAAAAAAACCCCAAAATAAACTATCTCAGCCTGAGAAAAATGTTGACTGTAAGTGATAAGACAAAGAGATCAAATCTGATTAAAAAGTGCAACTAAAAGTAGTCCTGTAATATGACTAACACAGTAACAGACAAAAATAGATAGGAAATGTCAGATAACATTTAAAAAACAAAAAGGGAAAATTCAGCTCTATTGGTATATCTGGGTTTAATACTTTTGCTTTTGAATTTGAACTTTGCAGAAATATCTTATTAGTCTCTTTTTCCTCCTCGTACTGTATGTTAGTTTTCTGTCTGCTGTCTATTTATCTGTTTCTTTTTTATTTCACATTATAAATGCAATCGTCTCTCCTCATACAGGGCTTTAGACATAGTTTGCCTTTGCCAGGATATTCCAAGCCTGCTGGCAGTTTTCTAACCCATCACGGTTCTGCCATTTATATCTTTTTCAGAAGGGGACTTTGATTTTAGCATTCCGAGAAGATTAACTGGCTCTCTTATTTACAGTTTTATTAGTACAGTCAGAGAATCACAAGCCAAGAGATAGGTGAATCAAATCTGCTTGCGGGGAGTCAAGATTTGCTTGCTTTTAGTACTCTGAAGGAGAAGTTCTCAGCTGTATTGCGGGAAACCCTTTTCCTGTTCGTGTCTGAACTTCTGCCCATGATCAGAGTTCTGGTCTCTGTGTTAGATCAGACAAGGGAACATATCTTGTCCTGCAATCAGAACTTATCCGTTATGCAATTCTCCTTATCGCATTCCTTGTTCCCTTTGTGAAGCCAAACAAAGTATCCTATTGTTGGTGTGGGTAAGAAATAATAACACAAGCAAAATCAGCTAATTTCATGTTTGTGCTACTGTGTGTTCTGGAACTGACAGGAACTCTTAAAAGTCCTCAGCCCCAGGAGGGAGGAAAGCCTGAAGTGAGTCCTGCCATCAATGTAGCTGTAAGAACTGTTCTGTGTGGAAAGACAGGCATGTTCCTTTTAGCTGATTTTCTTTAGCTCTCCCTTTCACCAGTTCAGGTCCTACTACCTAAAGCCAAAGTCAACAAATACTGAAGGCAGCTGTCCTGTGCTTTGGCTGTGTACAGCCCTCCTTGTTCCAGGTCTGTGGGGGATTGCTCAGGCGGGCAGCTCCCTCTAGCCATGTTCAAGTGTCCATAGTATTTACTGGAGACGCTGTACTGTGGAGTTGTCTGAGTAAAGTGGGAGGAAGCAAGGCTTGTACTGCAGTAGGGAGAGGAAGGGAGAGGAAAAAAGCCTGTGCTGCCTTGCAGCCATAAACTGTAGCCCAGGTCCAGAGGGTGCACAGGAAAGAGAATGAGGGGACAAGTAAGAGCTGACAGTTGATGGTGCAAGAGAAGGATCTCTGTGGTTGCAGAAAGTGATGGGAGAAACCATCAGGGAGCCTCTGGGAGGGACAAGCCTAAAGCTGAGGATGGGGAAAGGATGTGCAGAGGGGAAAGACATGTTCTCCCATCCTGGCAGGCTTGAGATAGGTCTGCTGCTGTAGCCAAACTACCTATATTGAACGTATATGAGTTTCTATTTCCAAGCTTACCTCCAGGTCCAGCAGAGTTTCCAGTTGCTTTACAGAGGCTTTATACTGCCAGCAGGTACAAGGGAAGCAGAAGCATCCAGTGACAGGCTAGAAAGGAGGATGATAGTGACTCTGCATTCAGGTTCACCAGCTGCAAGTTGGTCACCTTCGTAACGCTGAAATCTGTAGCAGAAGAATAGTGAGAGGGTACCACAACAGAAACACAGCAAGGAAGGCAAATTTATTCCTTCCCATTTTTCTGAATATGGATGAAGATAGGCCCTGCCTCTTTTACTGGAGACCAATTGCAATGAAGTCCTGGCTGTAGAAGCATTATGGCCCTTCTCATGTAGAACAGGAGAAGATACTCAAGATCTTTGGAAAGTTTGATTTTCTGTGAGTAAAATGGCCTTTTAAATAAAGGGATTGGGCTAGAATCAGAGGTATTGTCATTAATAACAGCTAAAGGGGCCTGTTGATTTGGTACACAAATGGGATCTAAGCTGAACTGGCTCAAGAAAATGTCAAAAGATGTGGGGTTTGCTTGGTTGGTTTGGTTTTGGTTAACATTCCAAGCAATACACTCCTTTGAAGTGTGTCCCTTCTGGTCCCCTGGCAGTTTTGTTCCCATGCCAAGGTGACAACCAATACCATGAGAAGCATATGAGACAGCAGGAGCAAACACAGGCCCTTTCCTTCATCCCAGGGACAGAGAGAAGTGGTTGGATTAGCCATGCTTTCAGTCCCTTCCTTGGCTGACACAGCTGCTGCAGGAACTCCCTGGAGCACCAGGAACACTGTTGAAACTCTCTGCCACATGCCTGTGGTCTCAGGGTGGTGTTGAACCCTACCTGTCACTCTGATGTTGCCCACAGCCTTGGCAATGCTGTTTTCAATCACGCAGGTGTAGGTGGCGTTAGCAGTGATGTTGTGCAGGAGGGAAACCACCCTCACAGTGATGTTTTCAGGGTTCAGCTCGTAGCTGGTGCTGGCAGTGTGGGGCAGGTGCTCCCCAGTGTCACCGCAGGCCGTCCAGCGCACGACAGGGCGGGGGAACCAGCGCGGGGCTTGGCACTGCAGCGTGTTCCCACGGCTGCTGTTCTCCACCTGCACCCGGGGAATGCTGAAGGCTTTGGGAGGGAAAATAGGGAGAGAGTCAAAACAAGGCAAGTGATAGGAACTGGGCATGAAATACCCAACTGCATCTGCCAGTCCCAGGTATTTCTGCTTGCTGCTTAGCACACAGCACTGCCTGTAGCCAAGCCAAAAACGGGCTCAGAGCTCTGTACAGGTTGGGCCATGGGAGGATGACTACAGGGGATCTAAGGACTCCTAGGACATGGCAGTCCAGCTGGACAGGATCTGCTGAGGTAGTGGCACAGCTTTAGTGTCTTTTAGTTATTCTTAATAATGGGGGAAAGATGATTCACCCTCTCCACTCACTGAGAAGGAGGCCTGACCAACATCTACGGCTTCACAGAGTTGGAGAACAGTTACGGTTGGAAGAGACCTTTAAGATCAAGTCCAACTGTTAAAATTTTTGTTAATATTAAATCTAAACTTCCCCTGGTGCAACTTGAGGCCATTTCCTCTCCTGAGCAATCCCCCACAGATCTGGAATAAGGAGGGCTGCGCACAGCCAAAGCACAGGGCAGCTGCCTTCACCATTCATCAGCTTTGGCTTTGGGTGGTAGGACCTGGAGGTGAACTGGTGAAAGGGAGAGCCAAAGAAAATCAGCTAAAAGGGAAATGTCTGTCTTTCCATGCAGAACATTTATTACAGCCATGTTGGAAATAAACCTGTTACAACATTGTTCTTTCTAATGCCTTTTCTGTGTGGATTACTTTAAACATCCAATCAAGCAACACAAAAGCAGGCAGATCCACAAGGTTTGAAGGAGGGATAGGCGACAAAGTCCCTGTGGAACAACCCTCAGGCTTGAGCCAAAACCCCCCTTTGCTTGGAGAGGTCTGAGGGCTTTTCCTCACCCAATCTGAGCTGTAGGGCAGCAATTCTGGCCACAGGGATGAGAGGGAGGGTACAAAGACTGCAGTCTGGAGGAGACCCTCAGTCTCAACATGAGATGATCCCTTGGGAGGTGACTTGTTATTGCAGCCAAATTCATCTCACTGGAAGAGGCTAAAGACCTGGTGGTTTCCAGATCTCTCCTGGAAGACTGACTCTTGTAAATATATAATGTTTCAGAAAACTATGATATCAGAGGTTTGTTGCTTTGATAGTAATTTTTAAAAACTGAATACTTTAGAAAAGCTGAGAAAAATATATTAAATATGCTACAATTTTTACCATGCAGCACTTCTGGGATGGAGATATATCCAGCACCTCTCCCTTCCCCTACAATTCGCTAGAGAGAAAAACCTACTGTGTTATCAAAATCATAACCTTTTCTGGAACAAGGAGGTCAAAAGAGTGGGTAAGGACGTAAATATCCCTGTAAAAGCCAGAAAAATACCCTACTCAGGGGTGCAGCACCATCATAAGCAAAGGCAGGCTCAACCACAGCCTCACTAGCATGTGTTTTGCAGTAGGATTTTGTTCCTTGTAGCCCTCACCTCCTGTCCTGTACCTCAGCGCCGCTGCCCCACTCCCTCTGGCTGTGGTGACAGAGCACAGGTAGGTGCCAGCATCGGAGAGCTGCACATCCCTCAGCTCTAGGGAAGCGTTCCCGCCGATCACCTGGTCCGCAAACACGGCCGTGCGGCCCTGAAACGACGGATCTTGCTCTTGCAGGTGGTCCTTTCCCCCTTTAAACTCATGAACCAGCCCAGCCACCCCCTCCTTGGCCCACCGGATCGCTATGCTGTCCATCTGGATGTCGGGCTCGAAAGTGCAGCCCAGGATGCTGCGCTGGCCAATGTTCCCTGGAGACGTCAGCGCCGTCACACTGATGGAGTGCTTTCCTGCAAGGACAGAGAAAGGAGGCTGGAGAAAGGTGAGGCAGCAAGTCTAGAGAAAGGCCAGACTGCCCTGTGGCTGTCATGGACCAAGCCTGAGGGTGAACAGGCACTGGCAGATGGCAGGGCCACCAGTGGTGGCTACCAGTGCTGCTCGTAGAGGTCAGCTCCGATGGGTTGTATACCAAGATAAAGCACAGGAGTATTTCTTTCCAAAAAGAGTGGTTCAAAAAGGAGCTCTTCTTACTTGTTTGAGGAGAATTCTTGTGGTATTTTCTTGTTTACTTACATGTGTCAGGGATTTTTCTCTTTGCAGCTGCCAGAAAAGCATGATTTTTGTGTCTTTTCTTAGTCAGGACCTCCCTTTATGCAATATAAATGAGATTGCAAGGCATAATGCTGGCAGAGAAATAGCAGCTCTTTCCCCCTTACTGAAATCCAAATATTTTTCTTTCATTTAAGAAAATCCTAAGCTGCAAGCCTGAGAATGCCCAGAGTCAAGTCCTCTTTCCCATGCAGCCCTTCCCTACCCATCCTCACTCAGCTCATTCCAAGGAAGCTGCATTTTGGCCAACACCAAAGCAACACACTTTTGCTGTCTCTGAGGGAACGGGGGAAGGTGCCCCATCCTGATGCTCTCTGATTTCACAATAAATACCATCCCATCACCTCATCCTATCCAGGAGAAGGAGCACAGTGTATGCAGGACTTTATGTGTAGTTTTGGGGCTCCAAGCCCAAGGAAATTTCAGCTGACACACCACTACACCACCAGCAGCACAGGCTGCACTACACCTACCTAGCCTTTTTTAAAGGGTGGTAGGTGGTAATTCCACCTCAGCCCATGCACGAGATGGACACACGGAGGTAGAGGCAGGGCAGAAGTTCATCACCCCACCAGTAACAGCAAGAAGTCTGAGCAGTCACATACCTGAGACACCAAAACCAATGATCAGGATGATCACTGCAGCCAGGATGACAATGACTGTAGTCATGCTGTTGGAGAAAAAGAAAAGGATAACATTACTGCAGAGCCCACCTCCTTCACAGCCCATGCCTGTGCTGTCCACCTGCAGAGTTGTCTGCAGGAAGGGGGTGGAGGCAGGTGAGCCATAGACCCAGAATGAGGCAGATGGGTGAAGCACATGACCACAATAGAGATGAACATTCAGGTGAGCAGCACTTGTCATCAAGATTGGGGGACCATGTGGCAGGAGACCCAGGCTTTGCCTTGGAGAGCAGGCAGCTGGCCCCAGTGGGGGATGCTCCTCTCTGTATTCCCTGGTGCATAAGCCAATCAGGCAGTCCCTGCTGGCACTTGCGAGGGACCAGGGAGTGAGCAGAGCAGAGAGGTCCCTGGCCTCAGGAGACACCAGGTACAAGGCAGGGAATGTGCAGGAGCGGTCTGGAAACAGGGCCATTTTTTTGAGCTGGTTGGATTTGGGATGCTCCATGTGGAGATGGGTAATGGGCTGTTGAATGAGAGACTGAGGAGGAGAGGACCACTTGCCAAGCCACACAGGTGGAGCAGCTGTGCCCGAGGAGAAGAAAGGCAGCACATCACGGACCAGCACAGCTCCAGCCTTGCCAAGCACAACCTCTCCAGCACAGCCCAACTTGGACAGACCCAGAAGCACAGCTGGGTACTCCCACCACAGCCAGTGGAGCTGTCATGTGGTCACAGGCACATTTTCCTGTGGACTGAGGGGTTGTGGCAGCAAACTTAGCTCCCAACCAGAGCAAGCCCTGAAGCAGCTCCCCACAAAACCCACAGGTACATCCTGGGGCAAGCAGCTCATGCTCATGCCCAGCAGTCTCACAGAGACTCCTCACAGAGGAGAAGCCCAGAGAGCTGCAGGCTGTGAGAGGTCACAGCCCTTCTGCCCACACAAAACCAGCTGCTCTGCTTCAGAAGCATTTGCTGGTTTGCAGCACACTTTCCCAACACACTGAGCAGCCTCCCACAGGAGAGTCCAGCAGTGTCCCTACAGCCATGGGCTCCTCCCACCACTAATGTGTGCCTGCATCTGCAACTTGCTCAATTTCCACAGATGCCACAATTGTGGGGCTGACACAGGACTCTAGGGAATTGTACCATGTGAACAAGCCTCTCCCAGAGGGGACAGCAGGGAAAGGAGAAAGGGAAGGTAGGTTGAAAGAGAGAATAGAGAGAAAGGGAGAGGTTGCAGACTTTTTTCCCTTCCCACTGCCTCCCTTCCATCCTCATCCTCAAAGCAGTGGGAAATTGCCTGAGGAAGCCCTGTTTGCACATGCTCAGAAGGGATCAGAACTCTGTATTTCACCAAAATATGCAGTAACTCCAGATAAGGGTTCATACAGATCCAAATACACATCCACATCCATACCAAGCTCTGCCTAGATGCCCTCAGAGTTGGGAGATGTCACGTTTGGCTTCTTCCCCATTGTCACCAGCTGTCAGTCATGGCTGAGATGGACAGCAGTTCTCCCCCTACTCCCTCATAGTGCTGTGGTCACAGCTGACCCTCCTGGGAGGAAAGCCATGGATATCATCCAGCCATGAGCACCAGGCAGCTGGGGACCCAGCCACTGCCTTCCCCAGGGGCCTGTGGGATGGGGACTTTGACGGCTCCTGTGGATCCTGCAGCATCACAGCTCCCAGCAAGTCTTGCCATGTCCCATGGAGCTCAAGCCCAAGTCACTTAAGGTCCCAGCCAGGCTCACCATGGGACAGCCTGTGCTTTCCTGTTCTGGGGAAGATGCCAGGTGTGTCATGTACATTGAATAACATCCATCTCCTTGAGGAGCTCTACCAATTTCCACGCTGGGAGTTGATCCCAGAGCAAGATAGTTGCTATAAACTCAGCCAAGGTTGTCATGACAAGCCTCAGCTCTCATACGTGGGAAGCACAAAGCAGGCAGCAGTCACACCACCTCTGAACACCACCTCTGCCTTCACACTCTTCTGTCCAAAATCATTCTCAGCTTACTCACAGACAAACACAAACCAGCATAAACAGGCCACACCAAAGCTTTTGTCCTGTGCTGGTGCCACCTGCCCCCAAAGCTGCAAAGCATTGCTAGCTTTGCACCCAGAGACCTGCTACCCACCCCTGCTCCAGAGCACCAGACGGGCTGATTGAAAAAGCTGCTCATTTGTTACATGGGGAATGGCAATTTTGGATATACAGACACCACCACCCACTTTAACACCCCTTGCGAGGGACAAGGAGAAATTAGGCCCGCTGGAGTTTACTCGGCAGAAACTGCAAGACCCAGGAATCACAAGATCCTTACAAAAATTTTCCTGTGTGCCCAACATGTGTAATGAGTAGATCTGGAGTCCAGAGTGAACAAGAGGGACCTGGCATCCTGGCCCCATGCTGGTGGTAGCTGTGTCTTGCAGCAGTCCAGTTCAAGCTGTTCCAACAAAAAAAGGAAATTCCTGTGCATCAGCAGCCCTGGTACCTGCAGTATTTTAAAGGCATGGAAACAGGCTGATGCAGGTGGCTGCGGCTGCACCAGTCAGAGCCCTGACACCACCCTCAGTTCCCAGCATCGATTTGGCAGTCTGTGGGATGCTGCTCCATGCATCCTACCCTCTTTTCCATAGCCTTGTTCCTTGTCAGCCAAACTTGGAATCAAACTGGAATCAAATTTGGCATTAAATTCATCCATTCATTCCCTGCCTGAATGCTGCTGAGCACAGCCTAGGGACAGGACTGGCTCACAGCCTGGCTGTGATAGGCAGCAATCCTAATCCTCCAGATCTCTAGCTCCACTTGGACTAAGCTTTCCCTCAGGAATGGGCTTAGAGGGTCAAAACAACTGGAAGACTAAGATATTGAAGGTCTCTTGCCTTCCTCCTTACATCAGAGTTTACTGGGGAAAAGAAATGGTAGTGATAACCCAAAACAACAGGATTACTATTCCAATATGCAGCTGATGATTGCAGAACCCAACTTCTTTTCAACACTGCAGGGGGATTTGTTGTTGTTGTTTTTGTTGGGGACTTTTTGGTTTTGGTTTCATTTCCTTGGTTGGTTTTTTTTTCCCCTGAAATCAGCAGAAGTCTTCCACTGCTTCTCTGAAACTTCCTGGAAAATTCACCCCTCTCTCTGGTCTGTTTCTGCATTTCAGGATTAGCCTGAAGAGCAAATGTCCCTGAAGGAAGCCTGCTTCTCCCAGTAACCTGCTGCTGCCTGGCAGGGCAGGCAGAGGCACTGGCAGAGTAGGAGGAAGGTTTTTCAGACAGCAAGGGATGGATGTGCATTTTTTCACACCCATCAGTTATTTCATTTCCCTGACAAAGGCTGGCTGGGCTGCCTCTTGAGAACAGGAGAGCTCGGTATTGCATGCATTCCAGACACATGAGGAATACAGTGCCCGGGGAATATAAGCACTCTGTGACATTGTGTCTACAGGCAACCTCACTTCTGTCAGTGAAAAGGTGCAGATAATATTGCTATTTAGTTCTTCCTTGATGCTTCATATGATAAAGCTCTTGTGCAAGGTCCCTTCTGTTCCCATGTGGCCTGTCTTCCTCCCCACTGCTATTCTCCTCACATGGGATGGATACTGGTAACAGCTGAAACCTTTTTCACAGAATAAATGCCAGCAGGACTGTCTCACACACCACTGGAACCTCTGTCTCCATCCAGCCTGGAAAATCCACACCTGGGATGGAGAGACACAGCTTGTTGCTGTCTCTGTTCAAGTAGTGAGGTTTAGATGAAAGCTCAGTCCACGTTCACTGGAGGCCAAAAAATTTGCCCTTTTATCCATCTAGTGGAGGTTATTTTCAACTAATCAGGAGATAAGGATACGAGGTAGATATTTTTATGACTTTCTCCAGCTGTAGTTCACCAGCTCTTGGTCAATAGCTCCAAAGGAAATGGGGTCATTGAAATGAGAGGCATAAAACACTCTGAGAATGTCTTCCCAGCTCTTATTCCTGCAAGGAAACTTGTAGAGGACAGTTTCTTTCTCCCCACAGCAAGCTGATGTGATGGAAACACAAACAACTCTCTGAGAACCAGAAGAAGGAATGGAGTGCCTTCCTCAAGCCATTGAAACCCCAAAACACAACAGCAGAAATACAGCCTTCCTCAAGCATTGCTACCTCAGTCTACCACAGCATTCAATCCTGGGGTAGCAAATTCTAATAAATGCACAGTTTCTAGGACATGCATCTCCATCCTGACTACAGCTGATGACCTGCACATGGGTGTCTGATACATACACAGCCTTACAAATTGCATAAAACAAGCTGTACTGGTATTTAAGTAGCTTGAGTGAGTGCAGTATAGCCAAGCTGCAAAGAACTGCTGTCTTGAGAGCTCCTGGCAGCAGGGTGCTACGTCCCAAGAGTCTGAAAAATGCAATTCCCTCCCTGCCCTCTGCTAAAGCAAGTGCAGATAGTACCATACCTCCAGAAAACAACCTGCCCTTGGGATGCCATGGTCACAGCATCTATGGAGACAAGCCAAACACCAGGTGCCTGAAGGTCCCACACTGTTCAGCACAGCCCCTGTCCTTTGCATGAGAAATCCTCCCAAGCTGTCCTGCTTAAATAACTGAATGCAGCTAAGGAGTGGTGAGCCCAAGCACTGAACTCTGAGGAATGAGGAAACACTGAGTATCTCAATTCCCCTCACCCCATGCAGTCATAAGCAAGGAGGCCTGGTTAGACAATGGGGCAACAGGAGAGACCTCCTACACAGCCATTTAAGAAACATGTCTTATTTAAGACAAAAAAATAGCACAGCTTGTGGTTTGGTAGCGAGCTAATCCTGGGGTTAAACTGCACAAGCATCTCAGGAGATCTGCAACTTATCCATCACTGAGGGGCTGTGTCATATCCAGGACTAGCTCAGGTCTTCTCACAAAAATCTCCAACCATTCTCTTGGCACTGGGCAGAGATGTCCTATGTGCGGGTCCCCCTCCTGACCCCATTTGCACTGTGAGTGTCTCCTGTGTGTCTGTGCTGTGCTAAGAGGCTGCTATGAGCTCAGCAGTGCTCTCAGAGCCACACAGACTTGGCAGTGACCCCTTTTCTGACTGCTGTTTAATCCCACTGAATTCCTTCAGGCCAAATCACCTCTCCCCACAAGGCCAGCTCCTGCTGCCCTCAGGTCTGCCATTGTGGTGCACTTCAAAACATGTACAGGAAAGAAAATGGCACCTGCAAGACCCTGCAGGTCTTTCCGTCTGCACTTGGTCTCAGATGAGGCTGGGGGCAGGATGAGCAGCTCTTGGGCACAACAGGTTGAGAAGGGCAGAGAGGTTGTGAAAGAGCAGAAAAGGGAAGGCAGCTTGCACCACCATATTCAGTTTCCCGAAAGGGAACCTGCACATCCTGACATCTACATTTGGACTGTGTTCCAGGGAGGATGGGAAAAAGGGGATTTTTGACAGTCTGTAGCTATCTCCAGCAAGTTTGGATGGTTAGTGGGAGTGAGCAGCTTAAAAAAAAACCACCTACCTAAAAAAACCAAACTACTTTCTCTGCAATAATCAGAGGTTGAAATCGAGATTAATCAATACTGGTCAGTGATGATAATCTGGAAAAAAATCGTCATTATTTGTCAGCATTCTGCTGATTATTAAGCCTCTCATAATTTAGCAGGACAGTACTAGAAGATAAGAATAGCTCTAGGCCACAGTGGCCTGGTGGGAAATACATATTAAGAAATATCCTGTTGCCCTCAGTGACACTTGATGGATGGCTGTGGTGACACCTGATTTACAGCTGCGTGTGCAGTGGGCAGACAAGGTGTCCCCTTTCAGCTCCAGTTAACTCCAGGTCAGCCACAGCACACCCCATTGCACAGTCAACCATCAGGTTACTTCCACGTTGGAAAAACACGTTCTCGGGCACAGGCAGCCCTGGCAGGACCAGGGCAAGTCCCATTCCCCAGAGCAATACCGCAGTCATTTCTGAGCAGCTCATGCTGGAGCCTACTCCTGTCTGTATGCCCATACTGCAAAAAAACCTCAAGAGGTGCTCAGGATACTTCCCAAAGAAACCGAGGGTCTGTGACTACACAATCTGCCCAGCTCTTACCAATCTTGCATTTATTAGCAAATCCAGCCAAATGTGGCAGCAGGATTTGGTCCCACGTGGTCTGTGAGAGCTGGTGAACACCTGGGACACATCAGCTGTCTTCACTGAGGAGAAGGCAACAGCAGGCACAAAGTGCTACCAGCTTTGCTGGGCCCAGCAGCTGGTACCCTACAGAAGAGTCCCCCTGCTTATGGGAAGTTCACACCTTATTTCAGTGACACTGGAATGCTGCAGGAGCTATCAATGAAGAAGGAGTTGTGGCAAGCTGACCAGTAGCCAAGTTTGACAGAGCATTCCACAGAGGTGTAAGCAGCAAGCAAGCTGAAAGAGATGAAAGCTATTCTTGGGGTTTGACCCAAAATGTAGGACATCTTTCCAGTCTGATAATCCCACATCTGAAACAAGGATGTCAGGAGGTGCTTGAGAAGCACCACAAATGAGAAATCCAGTGATCTGGAAGGAGGAGAACTTGACACTGCCTTATTGGCAATACCTGTCCTCAGACTCACTTGCCCGTGAAGGGAAGCTGGAAGCAGCAGCACTCAGAACAAGTCCTCACCTCTCAAAAGAAGGAGGTGCTGAGCTACCCTGGGCTGCAAACACATAAAGTCCTCCTCCACAGTGCACGTGGATCTGTCCTGACCTAGCATTCCCATTAGTGCACCCCTGTGAATCACCTTCTGGTATGGGAAGAAGAAGAAGCAGCCCATCTGAGCCAGAAACTGCTCTGCTCCTGAGATCTTCTGGGACAAGACACTTGTGGAACAGAGGCATAAGCACAGTTGTATCACCAGTGTGGTTTGCCTCTCAAAGGAGAGATATCCCAGCCTGACCCCAACTCTGGAAGCACCCTACATGGAGTCTTTCAGGCTCCAGGCATCCTTCCAGGTTTTCCACAGTCTCTTGTTCTTGATGGTTTCTCTTCCAGCTACACTCTGTTTTCCCTAGAGAAGGAGTAAATCCTCTTCTCTTGACTCCCAAAGCTCCTCCTCACGTTCATCCCCATTTTTTTTCCCAAATTTTGGAGACAGGCAATTTTATCAAGAGCTTTTGTCCCGGGAAAAAACTATCAGTATCTACCAGTGCAGTTCTGTCAGCACTGCATGTATGTCTGTCTTGAAAATACCTTTATTATCTCAAGGACAAGCTGAAATAACATCATATAGCCCAGCAGACTAACTACAGTTCCTAACCCACCCCCTGACCCAGGCTGTTTACCAAGAGAGCACTGAAACCCCATCTTGGGAATGGTTGTTGGGGTCCAATGTCAGACTCCAGCAGATCAGAAGGATATATTCATTTGCAAAGTACTCTGAATCATGAACCCTAAGGGCAAAGGCTGCTGGGAAGTAATGGAAGAACACTCACACCTACCCCCTCAAAGTTACTAAGGTCATTAAATGTCTTTTCTGAATACGGTTCTTCAAGATCTCCTCATGGACAGCCTTCCTGGACCAAACACAGTGGTAGTTGGCCAATACTTCCTAATCCCTGGGACCAACTGGGCCTTCAAGTCTAACAAAAAGAAAAAATCAATACCAGGGCCTAACTCAAGCTGTCCAAAAACTGCTCTCCCCATGTCAAATGGAGAGCTGCAGTAACCTGAAGGGTTTAAATTTCATTGCTGTAATTCTGACAACCAGCTTCTTGGAAAACATCAGCGACAGGCTGTGGAAGGGATACCTAACACAAAGGGAAAACACATTCCTCTGTCTGAGAGGACCAAGATGTTTTTAGACAGAAATTATGTGCCTAGAAGGTACTGCTGTCCTTATGTGTTCCCTCTGCAAGACAGCATGGAGGCTCTGAGAAAAAACAACACAGCTAGTGGGGTGGGGGGCAAGAAATAAAAAGACAAAAAAATTAAGCATTTTGGTTTACATCACATTCTGCACTGAGCACTGACTCTGTACATAGCAAGGATGAGAATGAGTTACTATTTGTTCCATTAAAGGTTAACTCAAACTAAACTTTCCCTTTGAAATTTCAGACTCAGCAACTTGGAGATTTAAACTGCCTAACCTTCCCCGATTGTTTGACAGGGAAGCTTTCTGGATGATTAATGGAAAGCTATAAACAGCATTTGCATAAGGATATCTATCTCCTTTGCTGGGAAGAAGTTCCAAAACTGGCTTTGTAAGAGGAACAAACAACAAATGAGAGACTTCTAAGGCTGAGCAAGCAGCCAGTGCAGGTTTCTACTATTTAAAAGCCAGCTGTCATAATGCAGAGAGCAAGACCCAATCCTTGCTGTTGACAGTAGAGCAGCATTCCTCTCCCTGAGTGACCAACAGTGGGACCTTTGTGCCCAGCTCCTCAGGCAGAATTAGGAGCCCCTAGCCACACACACCTACTGGCAGGGTTACCCTCAGGGCAGTGGTGTTCCCAGGCTCAATGACACAAATGTGTTTTGTAAGGGAAGGTATTCAGGGTGCCTGCTTCACCCAGGCAAGCAGCTGGCAGCAACCAGCAGGTTGGCAACTGCCCTTCCAGGGAAGTGCCTCTTCTTCCTCATCACAGATGCCATTTCCCCAACTATGGGTTGATAGCATGTGCACAAGCCTGGGACATTATCTATCTATCTATCTATCTCTCCCTTCCCCTATGGAAAATGCCTTGCCAAGGTTGCACAAGCCAAATCCAGTTTTGCTGTGTTCCATCTCCTGTGCTCCAGTTCTGGACAGACAATTGTAACCTTGTGTCTGTGACTCATACTGATGCTCAAACTGCCTCCAGATCTTCCCTTGGTGAGCTTGGCAGTCCCTTTGCTCCCACATCACCCCCAGCAGCACTGTGTCCCACATCATGTCCATGGAGAACATACAACCAGGTGAATGATAGTCCAGTTCCTGTTCCCATCAGTGGCATGAGGTTCTCTTGGACTTCCTGCAGACACATTACTAACTCACCTTGCCCTTGCTTTGCAGGCAGGGTATAATCAGACTACAGTTTACCTGGAGAAGTGTAGGAGTTGCAAACAAAGAGCAGCTCCCAGAAGCATGACTGTGCTATGTGCACATATCCAAGGCTGGAATCCAGATGCATATCCAACAGGGAGTCAGAAGCCATGTTCAGGCTGCCAAGCCCTTCCAAGGCATGACCACAAACCCTTAGGAATGTGCCCCAATGAGCTGCTTTAACCTCATCAAGAAGGACAGCAGAGGCTGTTGACCCTGCAGAATAGGACACATCTTAACCCTCCTGTGAGGTAACTGCTCAGACTCTTTCCCCTTAGAGCATTTCCCCATGGGCTACAAGTCCTCAGAAGTGCAGGAAGCAGTACAATTCCCAGAATTTGCTCCTGTTTGAGCACAAAATAACTTTGCATACACATCCCCGGGTGGAACATAAGGCACAGTTTTATTTTCCCTCATCCCCCTCTCTCAATTCACACCCATCACTCTGTTTGCTGGCAGCAAGGCTATGCAGGGATTGATTATATGGATCCTCACAGATCATTTGTGCTCCTGGAGCAGCCAGCAGCAGTGCCCTGGACTCCCAGGAGCTCACCTGGCAGCTTAGAGTGCCACTGTCCTGAGCAAACTCCTCTGGGAGGTGTCACTGGGTGGCCCACACAAACACTCTGAGCTCTCCTTCACTTGTCCACAGCACGACCAGTGGTGGCAGCCAGGGTGACCTTTGTGTCCATGGCCACAGCCTTGGTACCCACCTGCAAGAGAAGAGGCACCAGTAGCTCAACCCAAAGTGGGCCAGAAAATCCTGTGTGTTACAGGCTTTGGCCCCAGGACTTCTTTAAAATGTGCTGATGAGAGCACAGCTTATTAAAGGCTAAAATTGCCAGGGTTCCATAAAGAAAGAACAACTCATCTCAATAGCTGGGGAAAGCTAAAGATTTCTCTCCCCTTGCCTTTTGAATAATGCAATACATGGGCCTCCAGAGCCCCATGCCAACTGCTTGTGGCTATGGCCAAAGATACAGATCAAGCACAGAAAAAGAAAGAGGTCAGTTCTACCCTAAAAACATGCAAAACACACAATGCCACATGCAGGTGAAGGACAGGGAAGATGGCTGAGATTAAACAAGTAAGGGAGTTGAACACTTGTTCCAAACATGGAGTGAGGCTTCTCCAGAGTACAGAGTTGGTCACTGTGTGACACAGCCCACAAGCTCCCACCATGCCAGTACTGGAACAGGAACACTGTAGATGCAATGCTGCTCAGCCTCCCTGAGAAAGGCTGAAGTGCCCTGTGCCACCTCCGGCACAGCCGGCTCAGGTCTCTGTCTATGGGATGTGCCACAAAGGCCTGTCACGTGTCCTGTTGCATTTCTCACTGCTGCAGTCACACCCCACCAGAACACGTGTATGCACAGTTTACCACATCCCTGGTGCATGTCCAAGGTGGGTGTTGGGTGAGAGTATCTTCTCACACCTCTATCCACCTGGGAGGACCTAGTGCAACAAATCCTCCTGATGCCAGCAGCGTGGGGAGAGCTGAGCACCCACCTGGCATGGTCCCACCACAGGCACAGCGAGCGGCTTTCTGGCCTCCGCTGGAGCAGAACGTGCAGCAGTGAAACACTCCCTGGTGCTCACGGAACTTGTGCTTCACCATGAGAGTGAAGGGAGAGCCCTGCAGAGGACAAGCAAACAGAGAGGCTGCTGCATTTGGTGCTGTCAGATGTGTCTGCGCTCTCAGACACCATCTGGGTGACCCTGTCAGTCACAGATCGTTAAGTCCAGCCTTAAACTGCTATATGGTAGAAGTAATCCCTAGACAGATTTAAAACAAATACATAAGAAAAGCAGGTAAAGAAGAAGCAACGCAAGAGAAACAAGAAATGCTACCTGCACATGTTGCCCTTTCACACAGACGCAGACAGCATACAAGCCTGGCTCCTCAGGGCTGTAGGAAATACAGTAGGTCCCGTCACCATTGTCACACACTGTTGGCTTGACTACACTGGGAACAGTGGAGAGAAATCCAAGATGTCAGTGACTGGCAGAAAATTTCTTTAAGTGTAAACCAAAGTTTGGCCTAGATTGGCCTAGAGTGGCTTTCACACATCCCTGCTACTGAAAGCTGCAATTACCATACAAAGGAAGTCACACAAAGCCGGCTGCACTGCAAGGATTAGTAGCAACCTGCAGACCGAAAAGGCAGATGACACACAGCACACTTGCAAGTCAGATTATCCCATCAGATAAGAGCCCACAGAAATGGGGTAAATTCACAGCTTCAGCATGCAGTTACCTCCAGAAAAACCCATTCAGAAGATCGGATATAATAAGGTAGGTTGGAATCACTTGAACCACTGTCCCAACAGCACTGACCCCAACTCTTCCCTTCAGTGCTGAGGAGTTCTAGATCCCTGATGGTAAACTCTCCCTTTTTTTCACAGGAACCCTGGTGGCCAGAGTGCTAAAGCCCCAGCTGGTTACTCAAGGATTAATTGCCTGCTCCACAGAAGATGGAGAGCTTTTCACAATTATCAGGCAGCTGTGCAGAGAGAAGGTGTTCTTGCTAATCCCCACTAATTAGTCTCCTGGGCCCCATGACATGACAGTTTATAATCTGTATTCCCCAAACCCAACACCTCACATCAATACAGCTGCCTACATAATTTCCTGCCATGAACTGCGGGGTGATACTTCATGCTCTTCTGTAGCTGTTGTGCCTCAAAGCAAAGCCAGACAGCTTTCAGCAAGCCACGTAGCAACTGCATACAGGCAAGAGAAAGAAACTGAGCTAATGGGGCCACAGCGACCTCTACCCCACCAAGAGAAATACACAAATCCCTCAAGGCATGCACCTTCCTACATCGTACTTGCACTTAGGGAAGGAAGGTACATTAGAAAAATATTCTTGGACAATGATTCTCTATTGATAAGTGTTATAAATAAACCCTGTAAATTCGTGCTATAATATGATTTAAAATAAAGTTATAAAAGTAAAGGTGCAGTCCCCCCCTCCTAAAACCAGAAGTTTCAAAAACCCCTAAAACCAGTTTGACCAGGGAGGGGTTTTCACAACACCAGAGCAGCCAAAGAATCAATAGGTGAGAATTCCATCCCAGGTGGAGTCAGATTTGTATCGCAGGAACGTTTACACCTAGACCGGACGATGATCGCCTGATCGCTATCACTCGATATCTACATCCCGGCCATCAAGGAATTATGTTTCTGGGAAGACAGAGAAACCGGCTGCAACAGTTTCATCATCCAGAGATGGACCATTCATCACAAGACAGACCACACATCACACCCAAAAACCTCCTTTTGTCCAGCCCTGTAACCTATTCAGGGCTGAGAAAAATGGACTAGATGTCGTCATCCCACCCAAAAACTGTATAAAAATCGTCCTGGCTGAGACAGTCAAGGTGAACCAGGGGAGATCTGATGCAATAGAGGTCAGATCTATGCGCGTTCACCCAGTACCGACCCCGGGCTCGGTGCTGCTCCTCAATATTGTGGCTTATTGTGACCGATCTTTCGGCTGTATAATAAATTTCATTTCTTTATAAATTTGATTGGCAAATTTATTTATCACAATAAGCATCTGTGCAGCCACCACTGCTTCTGTGTGCTTTGTCAACATAGCAAAGGGTTTTAACATCCTGTCCCTTTTTTTCATCAGGTCATCCCATCATGAATGATTCTGGAACAAATTAATGCTGGCATCTGGTTCCAGCTACTATAAAACAACAGATATTTTTCTTAAGAACTAACCCCCAACTATGTCTGCTTTTGTGCCTAGCTGCTCTTTAGTGACAAGTGTGGTCTGGAAACAGTTATAATTTTTTCTGGTTGGTCATTTTCCTTGTGGAAACACTGAGGAGCTCAAGTGCAACCTTTCCTGCTTTTGCTAGAAAATCTTCAAACGTGTTAAAGTACTCAATGCTTGCAACTACAGAAAAAAGGACAAAAGCACAACTCAGATTCTTTCTCCAGAACATGAAGAAGGCACTTCAATCAGCTGTCAGAGGCTTGTCGAGTTGGTAAACTCTCTGTCTGACTAGGGACTGTCATTCAGGGGTTGCGATGACTTAGGCTGATTATGTATTAACAAAAGCAGAAGCCCCAGGGGTCTGCTGGGAGGAGTGAGAAGGAACAACAACTCCCTCTGACCATGCCTAGCAACAAACACAAGGAGTTGAATCCTTTAAGAAGCCCAAACCACTCACAGACTTAATACAAATCTCAGCAATCACTGTCCAGCCAAATACAACCAGTAGGAAGTACTGTGGGAAAAAGAGTAGTGCCTTTTCCTCTGCAGATTCTGACCCACGTGCTGAAGCACATCCTCCCACCTGCCTAAGCAAGCAGGGAGCCAGGATAAAAGAAGCAGAAAGGCAAAGCCAGTGACCAGGGATTTCTTGGGTGAAATACTCACCAGTCCCTCTTGTCCTTGTGGGTGATGGTGACCCGCACAGCCTCTCCTCCCCACCCCATGCGCTCCCCCGTAGTGTCCTTGCACAGCAGGGTAAAGCCACTCAGTTGGTTCTGACGGGCACTGTGTAGATCTTGAAAAAGAAAAAACAAACCAGAAAGAAACAGGACTACAAAGGATTCAAGTCAAGCCATGACTGCCACCTCCCACCTATTTTGCAGAGTTGCAGCCCCATCAGAACACAGCCAGGACTTTACTTCTGGGGGGTACAGCTCCTTCCACTCACAGGGAAAAGTCAACATATGACTGGGTATCAGGAGAGCATGGAAGCCATAGGTTCTAAGAGATGTCTGGTAGGTTTAGCCCAGAGGTCTGTATGGACCAGGGGAGTCTTTTTGCCTGTTACTCTAAGCACAGCTGGCACCTTCCCAGAAGGCCTCAACATGCACTATGCAACATAGAGGAAGAAGAACAGCCCCCCACTGTGCAGTGTGGAGCCACAGAGAAATCAATATCTACAGTTTGGCATGGAAGGGACCAAACAAGTCCTGGGTCTGTCTCATCTGACCTGCACAGGCCATTACTGACCAGAGCTGGCTGTGCTTTTTGGGATTGTCCGAACATTAGCTGGTGGCCCAGCTCCAAGTCCTTAGTGAGTACATATCCATAAAACCATCAAGGTACTGCCAGGTATTCCTATAGCAATCTCAGCAGAAGCTGTAATGGGAAAAACTTAGCCACAAAGGGGATCTGCCTGGGCTCATGCTGCAGAACAGCTTGGGCCACCAGGTAATCATCATGTCCTGCTATGGCAGGTGCCATTCCCATCCCCTGAGTGTGCCCTCCTCACGCCTCAGCCCCATGCTGAGGTCGGTGATGTTGTGGAGGGCAGTGCCATATGCTCTGCACATCTGGATGAAGAAAGCTGCCTGGCTCCCTGCCCAGCACAGCTCCCATAGGCAGGCAATGCAACCTCTGCTGGGGCTCTACCTCTGCTCCTGGTCAACACCTGGATAGCAGGGAGCCAACAGTTCCAGAAGCTGCACACCATGTGGGTACAGAGAGCAGAGGGGTGACTTCAGGGAGCAGTGCAGTCCCATTCAGCTGCTGTACAGCACCCCATTACCTTCCCCATAGAGGGCACATCTGGCTGGATCAACCACTTTATTGAGAATGGCTCCAAAAACTTCATAGCCACAGCACTGCCCTGCCCTCTCGTGGGGGGAGAACTGGATCCTGTCATCCACATTGGGGTGGGTGCTGTAAGCAACGCTGTTGAGCTTTGTCAGGCGGCTGGACACCACCCCTTTGGTGACAAGGATCTCCACATCTGAGCCGCTCATCAGCAAGTGCTCTGTGAACTCCACGCCTGTCCTCATGTCCAGCAGCAGCTGCTGCAGCTGGGCCTTCTGTAAGAGCAGCAGGTTTTCCTTCTGCACCTTCAAGTCCTCCAGCTGCTTCAGCAGCCGGTCCCGGTGCTCTTCAATCGCTTTCACGTAGCCCCTAGCGAACAGGCAGATCTCTGCGGCCACAGCCTCTGCGCGACTGCAGATAGCACTGCCCATCTCATCCACGTGGCTCAGCACGTCCTCCAGGGTGTCCACGTGCTGCTGGCTGCTCTTCAGCAGCTGTCGCAGGGTGTCCCCGTGCCTGTGGATGACATTGCCGGTGAAGTCACAGGGGTGCTGACGGTGTCTGCCCAGAACGCAGTCTCGGCACACGGGCTGGTCACACTGCTCACAGAACAGCTGGAGCTCCTCTGTGGGATGGGAGGGGCACAGGAGAGGCTTCCCGGCCTGACTGCAATCCTTGGTGTTCTCCAGCTCTGTCACAGCGTGGGAGGCCGTCTTCTTCTGTCTCCTAGGCAGGAGCAAACACCAATCACTTTATGGATGTTGGATACAAAATACAAACACTGAGACCCTTTGCGAATGCCTTTTTGCAAAAGGCTGCAAGTCATAGTGTGCACTGCTGCCTCCTGTCTCCACTGAAATTCCCCGAAAGGACTTGTGCTCTCCTGGGAAGTAGGCTCCACACAAACGAGGAGCTCATTAGGGGCTGCTCTTAGGCTCCCTGAGCCTCCCTGACTGCATGGTCAGCACTGATTTCAGAAACAAGGCAAGTGAGCTCTAATATCCCTTAGGGGAATATCTAGTTCAGGCCACTGCCAGAAGGCAGTCAAGCAGTAAAACATTTAATATTCCAAAAGTCAAACTCCATTTCTTTCTGGCTGCCAGGTTAGGTCCTGCTCAGAAGAGACCAAGAATGGGACATGAATAACCTGTTATAACCCATACATCTACCATGTCACAGGGCAGCACTAGAAAATTTCCATTCTCTGCTATTTCAGACACTGGGAACTAGTTATTGAGAAAGATGTAAAACCCTCCTCTCCTTCCTTGTCTCCTGCACTGAAGACTTGTGGCAATTGCAATGGGAGCTCCAAGCCATAAGCAAAGATGTACTCCAAGGACCGAGCTCTGCAGAGTTGCTCTGGTAACACAAAGCAACCTCACCACAGGCTCTAACGGTACTCCTTTCGCTTCCCACTAACCTCCCTTGGATCCACCACATTTTCAAAGCCTTCCAGTGCTGTGTGACTTCAGCCTAAGATCTCTCTCACTAGTTCCAAGGAGCACAACCATGGCACTCAGAACCATAGAAATCTTCCCTACACATCAGGAAAGCCTTTCAAAATAGTTTTCCTTGGCCCTTGTTCTGCTCTGACATCAACTAAATCAAGTGAGTCTGTAGGTGCCAGTGGGGTGAAAAAACAATAGCAGTAAATACTATAGGAAGTGGGTCACAGGGACAAATTTTCTGCTCCTTCCTCCCTTCTGCAGTTATTCCTGTCAGTGCAGCAGGCTGCTATTCAAAGTCTCTTATCACTCTTCAGCAGCTCCATGGGGTATGAGGCATTAGCTAATCGGAATGGTATGCTGAAAATTATACCCGGAGTGGAAAGGTAACTAAAAGCCTAAGCCATTTTCCCTGCAGGCACCAGTACGTGCAGGGGGGCAGGGCAGGGAGGAATAAGTCTCAGTTCCTTCTGGGGAATGAATTTGTTAATCAAGTGGAAAGGATCAGCAAACATGGAGGGAATACGCTGAGTTGTTTAACCCAGGCTGAGGCTTCCTTGGCTTGCGCTGCTGGGTGTTTTTCTGACCCTATCTGTCACCTCCTTGCTTCAGAAGGCCTTTCAGGCTTTACATCACTTTTCTTCTGTAGTGCTGACTGTCCTCTGCCTGGCTTACAGGCCACCGCACCCCTCTCCTCTTCAACTCCTAACTCTGTCGCAGTTACCTCTTCTTTCTACAATACTTCTACAAAACATAGCAGGCAAGCACATGGGCTGATCATCAGCAGGTAGCAACCACAGTAGGCAGGACTTGCACATATCCCCTTTCATTTCACCTAAGGATGCCTTTACACATACACACGGTAAATAGTCCTGGAGGTGGAGGCAGAGCAGCAACTTCCCCATTTTCCTTTGGGAGATGTGTCTTTTCCAAAGTGGGTCAGTACAGCATGTGAGCCTCTTATCCTGCTAGTACCTGCCCATACCCATGCCTGTTGCCCAGTGATACTAAACAGAGATGCAAACCAGGAGATGCAAACCAGCATGCGTACACCACTACAGGCAAAAGGGTGGCTTGATTTTGGACGTAATGGCCAATAACATGGCTGATGGACCTATTCCCAGGAAGTTCAAGAAGTGTTAGGACAATACTCGCAGGCACATGGGATTCCTGGGGCTGTCTTGGGCCAGGACTTGGACTCCATGATCATTGTGGGTCCCTTCCAACTCCAGATTGTCTATGCTAGCAACTTGCTTGTCCCCACCCGAGTACGGAGCGTCCTCCGGGCATCCTCCAGGAAGGGCGGTAGGCGGTGGGTAAAAGCTGGGAGACACGCCAGTTGCTCTGGCTCGCCATGAGTGGGTTCCTGCCCGCCGCCCCCCAGCCGCGGTGCCCGGTGTCCCCTCCGCCCCTCACCTGTGCGCCCGGCAGCAGAAGCGGCAGAGGCGGACGCCGCAGGTCAGGCACCGCCCGGCCGCCGCCCCGTCGGCGCAGAGGTCGCACCCGGCCGCGGCCCCAGCGCGGCTCCCGGCCAGGCAGTCGGGGGGG